>NKZC01000231.1:0-26708 GCA_002374385.1 Metschnikowia borealis | reverse complement strand
GCAAGACCACTACGGTGGTGCCCAAGTGTTCTGATTCTTCTGTGAAACCTGAAATCCTTGATGAAATTCCTGTTGAAAATAATGACCACTTTGAAAACCCTGTTGAACCCCCGTTGAAACTCTCGAGGAACCCACTGAAAATCTCAAGAGATCCGTCAAAAAAACTGGGAAAAAACCTTCCAAGAAGGCGCTTTGGAAAAAGCCCAGCAAGAAAATCTCAACCGTCAAGCCTGTACTGTNTCCAAGAAGGCGCTTTGGAAAAAGCCCAGCAAGAAAATCTCAACCGTCAAGCCTGTACTGTCCAAGCCAAAACGACCCCGAAAAATCACTGCGACCGAATCAAAACAGGAACCTTGTGAAACGCCCTTGGAAAACGCTACTAACCTTGCCATCTGATCAGCCACTTAGGATCAGACGTTCAGCTAATCTGTACCTTTATACCACGTCTAGATCACCCACTTGAATCGTAGACATATGTGTATATGACAGAACCTAGGCCAGGCCCCTGTCACCTATTTTTCAAAAGTGTCGGAATAAACATGACTAGGAACACACTAGTACAGCAGGGCTAAAAGATTATGGGTCTGACCTCCAAGAGGACCAAAGCAAAGGCAAAAGGTATTGCATGAGATATGACATTTTTATAAGTTTGTGCAGGGGTTTTCTACAATTTTACGAGTTGTTGCATGATTTTTCTACAATTGTACGAGTTTATACATACCAAATTGTGCACTTGTGCGACGATATGTATTAAAAATACACAATTAAACGAGATAATGAATTGAAAAAAAAATATATACGAGGTCCTCGGTTGAAATTCTACAATTGTAGGAGCCATTGCATCCATAATCGGCAATTTTACGACTTTGTGCATACAAAAAGTATACTTGTATGAGATATTGCATGCATTTTCCACAATTTTACGAGGTATTGCATGAGTTTCCTACAATTCTACGAGGTATTGAATGCGTTTTCGACAATTTTACGAGTTTGTGCATGAAGTTTCTACAGTTTTACGAGGTATTGAATGCTTTTTCGACAAGTTTACGAGTTTGTGCATGGAGTTTCTACAATTTTACGAGGGACTACATTTCAACTTTTGTTTTAGTATATATTAATATACAGGGATCAGTAAGTTGTACCTTACAAGACCAAAGTCCTATGTAACGGGTCCACAGCGCTTCTTATACTTTTCAGTTCGGCTAAGACCCGCACAGCCTCAATTGTTCAGGGTCTGCACAGCCCTATTGTCCTTTCAATGGCCTGCGTACAACATATCCACGAAGTACCTTGCCTCCGTACACGCTAGGTATTCGTTGACACTACATGCATTTTCTACAATTTTACGAGTTTTTGCATTAAATTCCACAATTTTACGAGTTTGTACTTTAAATTCTACAATTTTACGAGTTTGTACTTTAAATTCCACAATTGTACGAGTTTGTACTTTAAATTCCACAATTCTACGAGTTTGTACTTTAAATTCCACAATTGTACGAGTTTGTACTTTAAATTCCACAATTGTACGATTCAGTACATTGAATATCTACAATTCACAACGCTATGAACTCAAATTCTTCAATTTTAGAAGACTTATGACTTGTGTTACAGGATACTGTGCAGTTCGGAAATGTTCCCAAGTCAGCTTTTTATCCAGTGACTTTGGTACAGTGCTGAGAATTCCTTGGAAAGCTCTTAGAGCCGTTGGAGTGTGGAAAGGCATACTCTGGAAAAGCAGACTCTGGAAAAGCAGACTCTGGAAAAGCAGACTCTGGAAAAGCAGACTCTGGAAAAGTAGATAATAATAACTAAAATAATAATAACCATTACTTTATTATATATTCATTTAACGTTTAAATTTAAAATGACTTAGATTAACTAAATCTCTTCTAGTTTTTGCATAAACCATATTAAGATGATTACGTCTAATAACAGATATAAAATAACCATAAAATGGTAAATTAATGATAAATCAAAATATATTATTATTTATTACTATTTATTATTTATCACTAATTATCTTTAATAATTCGATGATTGATAATTATTTATCACTATTTATTTTTGATGATTAAGATGATTAAAAAGCGGAAATAACATTTTTCTTTCTCGTCACGTGATTCTCTAGAGTCTTCTAAATTCTTCGACGGCTTTTGGGGTGTTCAGAAAAAAAGTGCATCAGACCACTTACCTACTAATAGAGATTTTTTGATGGGCCGGAAACACCCGTACCTCCCACGAAGACTAATTTCTAGACAAGCAGCCTATGAATAAACACAAGTCTTAATGGGTATTGTATGTTGCCTTAGTTAAAACTCCTGTACTTGTATAATAGCTATTTGGCCTATGTGGAAGCTTGTCATTGTATAGTGGGCCTACGCGACACGTGATCAAAGTCCCGTGATTAGCGTCACGTGATCAAAGTCACGTGCGCAACGTCACGTGCGCAACTGCTGCGTGAGCGACTGCGAATTGTCATGCGCGGCCGCTGAACAATTTCGCAGCCTAGACCACCTTTAAATGTGAGTGCTTAGCAACGTACCTAGCACGTACGCAGTCCAAGTACTTTGTCTTTGGCTTGTGTGCAGGTAGTGCTCTATATGCAGAACCAGGCTTGCAGTATGTACAGGCCGCAAGACAAAGAAGAATGAACCCGTACACCCCGTCCTTCCGGTCCAGTACAAAGGGTCTTGCGAGGCAAGCTTACCTATTTGGTAGATGCGCTATACGCAGGGCCCTGTCTGTAGATTACTTTGTGCCCTATATACAGGAAAACCGTAGGGTCGTGAAGTTCTAGCCTTAAAATATAGAATACTTTGTTCCAGAGCAATTTCAGAAAGTTGTGATATTTTAGAGTCGCACTTATGTGCATAGTGAATTCTCAAAATTGCACACTCAAAATAGAAGATTTTTCTGTGACTTTGTATTTTTCTAAATTTGGTAATGGTTAAAGTCAAAATATCCACTTTGGGAAATTTTGAGTTTGTGGACATTTGCGGTTTTGTAACCACGTGAACGTATAGTTTTGTACAATTGTTGTTTTTGATGCATAAACTTGTACAATTGTTGTTTTTTGATGCATAAACTCGTAAAATTGTTGATTTCTGACGCATAAACTTGTTAAGTTGTTATTTTTTGACGCATAAACTCGTAAAATTGTTGTTTTTTGATGCATAAACTCGTAAAATTGTTGATTTCTGACGCATAAACTTGTTAAGTTGTTATTTTTTGACGCATAAACTCGTAAAATTGTTGATTTCTGACGCATAGTCTCGTAAAGTTGTTGATTTTTGATGCATAAACTTGTTAAGTTGTTATTTTTTGACGCATAAACTCGTAAAATTGTTGTTTTTTGATGCATAAACTCGTAAAGTTGTTGTTTTTTGACGCATAGTCTCGTAAAATTGTTGATTTCTGACGCATAAACTCGTAAACTTGTTGTTTTTTGACGCATAGAATCGTAAACTTGTTGTTTTTTGACGCATAGAATCGTAAAATTGTTGTTTTTTGAAGCATAGTCTCGTAAAATTGTTGATTTCTGACGCATAAACTCGTAAAATTGTTGATTTCTGACGCATAAACCCGTAAACTTGTAGACTTTGCACGCATAAATCCTTAACATATTTGTAGTTTTGGCGGATTTTCCACACTGCGCACAGAAAAATCACACCCAGAAAAATCACACAGAAAATTCGCACTGAAATGACAGTATTGACAGTATCGACAGTATCGACAGTACTATCTGTGTTGATGATATGGTCAGTATCGGTGTCACAGCCATGGAAAAGCGCCCAGCACATGATGTACTTGGCCACCGCGTGAGTGTGGTAGTAGCTGGAGAGTGCACCGGAGATAGTTAGGATTGTCCACTGCACAGTCACCGAGTCCATCCTTATGATTCTTGGTTTGTATGGGTTGTATGGGTTGTATGGGTTGTATGGGTTGTATGGGTTGTATGGGTTGTATTGGAGTTTGGTAAATAGTGGTTGGTAAATGGGTTGGTGTATTTGGTGTGGAATTCTGGTGTAATTTTTGGTGGTGCGCAGAATTTTAATGGTGTTGATAATTAGTGAGTGACTAGTGAATGAGTGAGTGAGGGTATGAGACCTGAGGCTGTGGACTGAGACTGACTGAGAATGACTGAGACTGAGACTGACTGAGACTGACTGAGAATGACTGAGAATGACTGAGACTGACAGTGACAGTGACAGTGACAGTGACAGTGACAGTGAAAGTGACAGTGACAGTGAAAGTGACAGTGAAAGTGATGGGAACTGCACCAGTGCCTCCTCTCCAATATCTTCATCTCAATACCATCTTTCCCTTCTCAATATCACTTTGGCTTGGTGCTGCATCCATGGTTGTTCCGTGGTCTTCATCTCCACTACACAATTGACAATGACCGCTTGGACTTTCTGACCGGACTGTGTTGGGAGTATGAAACCGCCATCTGAATGACCTAAGTTGTACTTATACCGAACATACTACACTATTTACAGTGAACTCCTTTACACTATTTACAGTAACTCCTCTACAGTAACTCCTCTACAGTAACTCCTCTACAGTAACTCCTCTACAGTAACTCCTCTACAGCAAACTACTCATGTCAGATGCACCATAGATGGAGCTCTACCTGTTTCAGTATCTTGAGCCCACGCTGTCTAATCCTGACAATGGCCATATTATGCCACTATACAATCATGTACGAGGTACGGGGATGGAAACACAGTTTTTCCTCTGCACCTAACAACAACCCGTTGACTAGGCGACCCTTTCCAGGAACAATGATATAGAAAATCGCACTCAAACTTCAACCTGTGTTTTAGTATATAACATACAATTATATGTACGTTGTTCCTTACAAGACCAAAAATGTACATGGTTAAGATGCAGGTGTAAACCCTTCACCCAGTAATTTGAACATAGTACATTACTGGCTTGCATACAACACACTAAGAAGTACCTTGACTCCGTCATCCTTGACCCCGTCATACTTGACTCCGTCATACTTGACCCCGTCATACTTGACTCCGTCATACTTGACCCCGTCATACTTGACCCCGTCATACTTGACTCCATACATAATAGATGCTTGTTGAGATAAAATTCGCATAAGGAAAATGGAAGTTTAGGAAAATGGAAGTTTAGGAAACTTGCAGCAATATATTTTTGTACTTTTGTGATTTTCGGTGTTGGGTGGTGTTTAGACCTAAAATCTGTACATTTATAGAACTCTTCTTTAAACCGTTCTATCGACGACACTTTTAGTTTGATCTTTTTCGAACGAGATTATAGACAGAAGTCTCAAAACTCACTGCCCGAACTTTCATTTCTCCAAATACTTTGGTGTTCTCTCGGAGTTTTTGCACTTCTTTTTGAAGTTTTATCCAAACAAATTTATAGACTTGTAGCTTATGAATAAACGTATATGTATATGAAATTTGTGACCATGTCCGTTTGAAACCTAGGGAATTTGTAACCATGTGTATTTGAAACCTTGGGAAATTGTGACCATGTCCGTTTGTAACCTTGGGAATTTGTAACCATGTGTATTTAAAACCTCGGGAAATTGTAGACTGTGAATCCCTTGATTTTGTAGTCATGATAGTTTGAACAGCTAGATTGGGATACTTGTGAATTTCGAGAGTTGTTCACTCATAGATTGGCATATTTGATTTGATAGAGTCTGAAAAAATACGCTAAAGAATTTGCTGATTTCGGAAACTTGTGGTTTTTACAGGTTTAATTTTGATGAAAGTTCGGAGCTTGTCGTCAAACTGGGGATAGAATGTGTGGTATATTCTCGTAAAATTGTGCACTTTGCATGTATGGTCTCGCAAAATTGTTGATTTATGATGTACTAACTGGTACTTTTGTGGCTTTTCCATGCACAGACTCGTACAATTGTTGATTTCTGACGCATAAACTCGTAAAACTGTTCAATTTTCATGCACAAACCCGTAAACTGGAAGTTTGGTAATGCAGAATCTCGTAAAATTATAGTTTTTTGACGCATAAATTCGTAAAATTGTGGATGTTTCATGCAAACAGTCGTAAAATTGTAGTTTTTTGATGTCTGAGCTCGTAAAATTGTTGATTTTGTAACTTGAAGTCTCGTAAAATTGTCGTTTTGTGATACATGATCTCGTAAAATTGACGATTTTGTAATGCACAACCTCGTAAAATTGTAGTTTTCAATGCAGAATCTCGTAAAAGTATAGTTTTTGGACGCATAAACTCGTAAAATTGTGGATTTTGCATGCAAACAGTCGTAAAATTGTTGCTTTTTCATGCAAACAGTCGTAAAATTGTAGTTTTTTAACGCAATATCTCTTAGACTTGGATATTTCGAATATATAACTTGGTCTAGTGTTGAGTTTGGATGCATATTGTTGTGAAATTGTGCATTTTTAATGTATAGCCTCAAGAAAATTGACCATTTGGGATGCCGAAAGTCGTGAAAGTGTACATTTTGTAACATTACTTCGAACGATTGTAACATAAAAACCCTAGAGTTTTCCAAATTTGGATACTTAAAGCTGTAATTTTTAAATCGGTTGAATTTTAGTGCACTGCTTTGTAAAATCATAGATTCTTCATGCATCAAATCGTTAAACTATAGATTTGGTAGGCACAAAGTCGTAAAATTGGTGATTCATTATGTACTGTCTTGAAAATTTGGAGATTACAATGCATGAACTCGGAAAAGTGCAGATTTTCAATGCAAAGGGTCGTAAAATTGTCGAATTTGGACGCATAAACTCGTAAAAAAGTCGATTTTGTACGTGTGGCCTCGTAAAATTGATGAATTTCAATGCAAAGTGTCGCAGAATTGGCGATTTTGTATCGATTTAGTCGTAAAAATATAAACTTTAATGTATCCGGTCATAATGGTCAATAATTGGCACGAATGGAATGGCAAACATTGCTGTTTTTTGAGAAATAGCTCCATAAAAGCTTTCTTTTGTATCTCATTTGCTCGTGAAACTGTATATTTATGTTGCAAAGTTTCTTAAGTATGTAGAATCGCATGGCTTGACTCGCAAATATGTAGAATTGTTATGCACGGGCTCGTAAAAGTGTACTTGTCTTATGTATACTCTCGTAAAAGTATAGTAATGTTATGCACTCACTCGTAAACCTGTATAATTGTAATGTACACCCTCGGAAAAGTGTTGATTCCTGATGCAAATCTTCGTAAAATTGTCGATGTGTAATGCATGATCTGCAAACAAATGGATCTGGGATGCAAAACCTCGTATAAATGTATAAATACAATGCACGAAGTCGTAAAAGTGTAGTTTTGTACTGCAGGAACTCGGAAAATTGCTGAAATTGCATGCATAGGTTCGTAAAATTGTAGCGTTTGTACGCACAAAGTCGTAAAAATGACCATTTGTGATGCAAAGTTTCGTAAAAGTATAGCATTTGTATGCAGGAATTCAGAATGGTGGATCTTATCCAAATAGAACATTTGGTAGCCTCATAAACTGTAGATGTGTCATACCCAAAGTCATAGAACTATAGGTTATTCATACACAAAGTCGTAAAATTGTGGATTTTGCATCGATGTATCCGTAAGAACATGGATTAGCTCAAAATCTCGTAATGGTTTATACTTATTCTGTTCACTCACTCTGTTCACTCACTCTCTGCCTCTCATGTTGTCTGCACCTGGCTACCTCGCTATGGAAAAAAGACCTTGCGCATGGCCACGAGCCCAGTACGGCCTCCGACTTCTCCAGATCTCTTCTCCAGAACTCTTCTCCAGATCTCGTATGTAGAATCTTATGTAGAATCTTATGTAGAATCTGATGTAGAATCTTATGTACAATCTGATGTAGAATCTTATGTAGAATCTGATGTAGAATCTGATGTAGAATCTGTTTTGGGATGTCTGTTGTGGGTATAGACCAATTCCAACATGAAGCCATCAATGTCAGAGTGTGGGGTAAGCTTCAGGGGTTCACGTCCAGGGCTTCAGTTCACGGCCAGGACTTATGACTCATGGGTTCGAGGGCTGGCTCTTTGAATGGAATTGAAAAAGTGTAGAATTGTGTTAAAAATCCGTAAAGATTGCGATTTCGTGATTTTCAGTTTCCTGGAGGTTTCCATTTGTAATGAATTAGCTCGAAATTATGGAGATGTTTGGTACACGAGCTCGTAAAATTGTAGTTTTTTGATGCACAGTCTCGTAAAAGTGTTGGAATCTAATGCATAGTCTCGTAAAAGTGTTGGAATCTAATGCATAGTCTCGTAAAAGTATTGAATTGTAATGCACGGACTCGTAAAATTGTATAATGCCAATGCACGGACTCGTAAAATTGTATAATTCCAATGCACGGACTCGTAAAAGTAGTGATTTCTAATGCACGGACTCGTAAAATTGTTTAATTCCAATGCACAGACTCGTAAAAGTAGTGATTTCTAATGCACAGACTCGTAAAAGTATTGAATTGTAATGCACGGACTCGTAAAAGTGTGTAATTCTAATGCACGGACTCGTAAAATTAGTGATTTCTAATGCACGGACTCGTAAAAGTGTATAATTCCAATGCACGGACTCGTAAAAGTAGTGATTTCTAATGCACAGACTCGTAAAATTGTTTAATTCCAATGCATGGACTCGTAAAATTATATAATTCCAATGCACGTGTTCGTAAAAACGTACTTTCTAGTTTCGTCCAATTGTAGATGTCGGAATTCGTAAACTTGTGGTATCACAAAAAGTCGAATTGGTGTTTTTGTAAACTTGTGGATCTGAAAATTCCTAAAATAGTGCCCCCTAAATGGAAAGTACGTGTAACGTTAGTTCGTAAAAACCAGTCAGTCTGCTTGCCTCAAGTTATTGTACAGAATACACACAAAATCTTTTAACGTCAAAATACATGACTAGCTCTGGCAGAGTGTAAAAATAAATATGCAGAAATTCACGTATAAAAAATCATAATAGGGATGGTGGGTTGATGTGGAAAAACCCCAAAAGCGGACTGCTTGATTTCATTTTCTGTACTCTTTCAACGCGTCCTGCATATACGCATCCTCTCAATTCACCAATTACTCAGTCCACCATGTAGAATCCCAGTAACACCCATTTATGGAACCATTATGAAACATCTATGAAACATCTATGAAACATCTATAAAACATCTATGAAACATCTATGAAACATATATGAAACCATTATGAAACCATTATGAAACATCTATGAAACATCTATGAAACATCTATGAAACATCTATGAAACAAATAGAAACATCTGTGAAACACCAGAATGGGTAAAATCCCGTTCCAACTCACTCGATATATGTATTCCTGCACATAAAAACTCACTTCAACACACCAATAAGTCACTCTAAAGTACCTGAAGCATCCTTGAAGCACCTACAATCAGGCTTATCAAACCCGGGACACTCTGTTGAAACACACAAAATAGTATCCCGTAAATAAACGGTCTACCTGCACCCAATTTACCGATTCCGGCATATAATACATAGGCTAAGTACACAAATTACTCTTTTCTAAAGCACCTATGAAACGCCCCCGAAACGCTCAAAGCGGAACTATGAAACAAAAATCAAGTTATGGAAAAGTAAAGTCCCAAAGCCGACTGAATCACCTCATTTTGTGTCTCCTTTGGTAGTTCCTGCATATAAGGATCCTTCAAAACCACCTGACACCTATTTGAAGTACCCCTTAAGCACTAGTGCAAAGCCATAGACGTAAAAAAGACTAACACTACCAAATCCGAACTCCACCAGCGGTGATTTTTGTCTGTCTTTCCTGACTCCTGCACATAACGTCTCGTCGGAATACACCAATGACTTGTTCCCGAACCACCTGAAACCTCCAAAAACACCCCTAAAACATGTTTGAAACATACCTAAATATCATGAGACCAACAATTTTAAAGCCCGACTCCATCAGCACATTTTATCTCTCTCTACTATTACCTGCATGTAAGGTCTCCACCGAGAGACCAATTACTCAGTCCAAACCACATAATGTACCCCTTAGACACCCCTGAAACATCTTAGAAAGAAACAATAAGCACCTGAAACAAAACGGCCCGAAGTTCAACTCAATCAATCCAAATTCTATTACCCTTGACTATCGCCTGCATATAATGTCTCGTCAAAGTAACCAATAAGTCATTCCCAACCACAGAGAACAACTCTGAAACAATTTTGAAACAACTTCGAAACACCCCTAAAACACCCCTAAAACACAAAAATCTCAACCCCCATCAGTATCCCATAAAAACACGGACCCACCTCGTACGTTTGGTATCTCCTGCACATAAGGCCTCGTCTCACTACATCAATACACCACACCCCAACTCCACACCACAACCAAATCCACTACAACCAACTCCACAACCATGGGCGCAACGCTCTCACTCCAAGCGCCTCATGCCCAAACAGTGGCTGTTCGCTCATACGTAGACGTTCTCCAAGAATACCAATTTCTAGGCATCATCAACAACACGCGGTTCCTCAAAACCATCAAGGCCTACGACTCCAAATCCAACACCCTAGTGGTGATCAAAGTGTTCATCAAACCACCCCAAAGCCCCGTGGACCTAAAGGCAGCCATAACGGGGATTTCGCGCGAGGCCGCGCTCGTGGAACCATATTGCAATATCTTGGGCTGGAATAAGATCATAGAGACGGATCTGGCGGGGTACCTAGTTCGGCAATTGGGGCGCACCAATCTCTATGACCGAATGTCCATGGCGCCGTTTCTTTGTGCTGTGGAGAACCTCTGGTTGGTGTACCAATTGGCGGTTATATTGAGCACCGTGCACGACCAGTGTGGAATAGTGCATGGCGACTTGAAGACGGAGAATTTATTGGTGACTGGGGGGAATTGGCTTGTGGTGACGGATTTCCTGGCCCACACCAAACCAGTGGTGCTACCGGAAAATAACCCCAGTGAATATGCCTTCTACTTTGACCTGTCCAACCGGCGCACGTGCTACTTGGCTCCGGAACGGTTTTATAGTGGCACGCCAAAAGATGCCGACCTGGGACGGGGATTGCCTCCGCACGATATCTTCTCGTTTGGATGTGTTGTTGTGGAGTTGTACCAGAATGGCGAACCTGCATTTACTCTCTCCGACCTCTATAAGTATAAGAAGGGGGAGTTTCCGGTGAACGTGCTGGCACTCCCGGACTCAATGCAGGACATGGTGCTGCTGTGCTTGTCGTTAGACCCGAAGGAGAGACCCCGGGCTCGTGACCTTGTGGAGAACTCCGTTTTCCCGAACTTTTTTGCCCATCTTCATGGCTTTCTTTATGAGCTCAACACAACTAGTCGCTTTGTGCTGACCGACCATAATAAGTCACCCAGCGATCTCCGAATTGAGCACATTTATGGCCAATTTGGAACACTTTTTTCCAAATTGGGGATCAAGATCGAAGAAAAAAACTCTGAAGAGGAAGAAAAGGGCCCAGAAAAGGACCTGTCGTCGGACTTTACCTCCGACTTTCCTCATTATTGGTTGGCTTTCCCCGGAATGCGGGCATACCGGATCAAGGCGCAGGCCCTGTGCAACGACGGGTGCTTAATCCTCCTAAATGCTGTGCTCTCATTGGTCAGCACGCTCCAACGGCCGGAAAACAAGGTCAAGGCTTGTGAGCTTATCTTGGCGCTTTCGGAACATATCTCTGACGAGGCCAAACTAGACCGTTCTGTGCCGTACCTTCTCCAGATTGTGGAGGATTTCCTCGTGGACATCAGCCAGAATGTGGACTCGTCGATGCAGGAGGCCAATTTCTTGGGTACTTGCCATGTTTCGTCCCGGGTGGCCAGCGTGGCGTTGGTGTGTGTGACCAATCTCTTGGAAACCTGTACTTCTGTGAACTCCATCAACGTACATCTTTTCCCGGAGTATATTGTGCCGAAACTACGGGCTGTGGCTTTCATGGGGAGCAAGTTCCAGGCTGAACTTGACCACGTGAAGAAAACCATGGCCCTGTGTTTCCCATACTTGGTCCGCATATGCAGTCGGTTCGATGGTCTTTCCCAAACCGCCAAAAAAGAACGGGAAAACGGCGCTGATCTGGGGAAAATGGAAGGAGAGATCACCGAGATCACAGAGTCTCTTTTGACCCTGCCAAATGTGGATATACGCATAAGTCTTGTCAATAACCTCCTTCCTCTCTGCCAGTACTTTGGAGTGGACAAAACAAACGATGTGATTTTGCCTCATTTGATCACTTACCTTAACGATGCAAGTTACCAGCTCCGCTTGGCGTTTCTCCTGTCACTCATAGGTATTGGAAACTTCATTGGCATTTTAGCCTTTGAACAATACCTCATTCCTCTCCTCCTCCAGACGTTGGGTGACCATGAGGTGCTTGTTGTGTTGAAAGCACTTGAGATATTTGTTTTTTTCGTCCGGAAAAAGCTTATCATGGCAGAATTCAACGCCTTGTCCATATACAAGGAGCTCCTCCAGCACTCGCTCCCGTTGGTGCTCCAGCCCAATGAATGGATCCGTCAGCTGGTCATGTGTCTTGTTTTGGCCGTTTCAGAAAACTTGCTGGATGCAGATCGCTTCTGTTTCTTGTACCCGTTGATCAAGACTTATTTGGCTTATGATATTTCCGTTCTTACGTGGGATTCATTGTACCCATGCTGGGTGAAACCGGTAAGCCACCGAGTGTTCGAGTTATCGTTGACGTGGCTCCACAAATCCACATCCAAGTCGCTATTCTGGAAACAAAAGAATGTGTCCGTCATCAAGGCCAATGGGAAAAAGAAACTCGTGTCGTACTCTAAGGACTTGGGACGCCTGGTCTACCTTGGGAGTGCACATAGCCCTCCTCTCGAAAGTCCCAGTTCCGACTTGCCTCTTTCCTCCGAGGACCGGAGCTGGGTGCTCAAGTTGAAGGCTGTCGGTTTGGAAATCAAGGACCTCTGGAAGGTTTTTGCACTTAAGGATTTTTTGGTGGGAATCTCCCGTCTGAGGAGTTATAGTGAGACGGGCCATCTGCGCAACTTTGAACTTGCCAGCACAATGAATATTCCGCCCAAGACGGTGTTTTTTGATGTCCGGTATAAAACAGAATTGATCGAGGGAGGAAAGACGGAAAAAGAGCTTACAGGAGTCCCAGGTGCTCAAGGTAGCTCCTCTATTTCGGGTACTGCCCCATATGCAACACCTACTGTTCTTTCCGGTTCAGCAGCAATATCGATACCATCAACTGCTGGTACGGCTGCTGGTACAGCTGCTGGCGTACCCAAAAAGGCAAGTGCTTCTTTGCAGACCAGCCAGATGAATGCATTTGGAGAAATCGACTCTCCTCTTGACCCTGGTTCTTCTCTGCAGGACCGGAACCCTGGGTACACACGCATGTTCTCCATTTCCAACGACAAAATCATTACTTCGACCATGAGACACAACTTCAGCGGGCTGAACCCGTACATCCTCCAATACCTTGAAAATATGCAGTTCCAGCCAACGTTGGATGATTTCGGGGAGTTTGGACCTGTTGCCAAAATGAGTAAGGAGCCGCAGGGCTCGCAACCAGTACAAGGCAAGAGGGTGGTTCGATTTAAAAACAACATCAACAGCAATAGTACGGAGGCGGTTACCAAAATAGCTGTGGCTCCGTTTTCAGAGTTTTTCGTTTCTGGTTCGGAAACAGGAGTTTTGAGGGTCTGGGACTCCCATAAAGTGGAAACGTTAAATCTGGGCAGTGTACGACTCACTCTACAGCTTGAAGGGGCCATTACCGAAATCACTTTCATGTCCCACCGGTTTGTTTTCGCTTCTGCAACCACCCAGGGCCAAATCGGGGTGTTCAGAGTGCATATAGTGCGGAGTAAGAACCGGAAAATCATCAAGATTTCAAAACTCTCGCAGATCAGAGACTTTACTTTATCCCAAGGCTTTGCTACCACCTTGGAATTTATGGCGTATGAGGAGAAAACACTATTGGTGGCCTTGACGTCTCAATGTGCAGTTGTGGGGTACGATGTCATTACAGGAAAGAGAGAGTTTGAATTATTGAACCCTCCTTCGTATGGTATCCCGAAAACCCTAATTTCGAATTCCATCTGGCTTCTTTTGGGTACTTCTGAGGGTATACTCTGTTTATATGACATGAGATTTCGGGTTCTTGTGAATGCATGGAAGGTTAAGGTTGATCAGGGAGAACATTCGGCCATCCAGAAATTGGTGATGATCCCTGAACCAAACTTAGAAAGGACAGAAAGGATGGAGGGACTGGAAGGGGCCGAAATACGAGGAGATTCCAGGGGAGGAGTGCACAGAGGACCCTTTTTTGGGATGGTCGGAGGAGGAGATGAACCGGAAGTTACGCTTTGGGAGATCCCCGAGTTTGAGTGCAGACAAGTGCTAAGCTCTTCTTCAACGCCCAAGATCCGGAAATACAGCCTCCAAAAAGTTCTGGAAGACCAGGCTGTTTCGGAGCTTTTTGCAGATTTCTCCTTGGATTTAGAGCCTCCAATCTGCAACTCCAACACGTGTTTGGTTTCATCGGGAAAGACGTTGAACCAGCTCGTGACCGCGACTGCAGATAAGCGAGTCGTAGTATGGGATATGAAGAATATATCGGACTCCGTTCTGCTTGGGGGAAAAAGCACATTCTACAGGAACCAGGTGACACGTGACTTGGCTATG
Source organism: Metschnikowia borealis (assembly GCA_002374385.1). Classification (NCBI taxonomy): domain Eukaryota; kingdom Fungi; phylum Ascomycota; class Pichiomycetes; order Serinales; family Metschnikowiaceae; genus Metschnikowia; species Metschnikowia borealis. Next base: position 12,055 of record NKZC01000231.1, on the reverse strand, counting down.
AGCTACGAGAAAATCGAAACCAAGGCCGAATTTTTCGAAGATGAAATCACTGCTATTGGTGTTTTGGAACAAGGCCCGGAATTGCTCGTTGTCGGTGACCGAACCGGCGCCCTCTCGATTTTCCGGTAATGACTGTCCAAGGAATTTGAGGAATTCCAGATCAGTCTGCTACAGAATTGGTACTGAAGCCACTATTAGATGGTTATGGAATGCAGTACCAGCCTAGTCTAGTGCTAGTCTCATTACACTGCTAATGGACTGGCTTACTTGTGTTTACGGTACTGAAGGGATGTTAAAGTCCAATAGCAACTACTGAAAGTACCAATAACAACTACTAGAGATGGTACAATACTATTCCAGTGCTACTCCTAGTACAATCAAACGACAACTACACCAAGAAAAACCATGAATTGGAGGAGGAGTGGGAGGAGGCCTCCGTGAAATTGAAAGAAACGACGGCCAAGTTGAGAGATATCGATAACAAGGCCAAGCAATTGGAGAAAAAATTTTCTTCGTTGGAGCCGGAGAAGGATAAATTGAAGAAGAAGAACCAAGTGTTGGAGGAGGAGTCAGAGAAATCAACCAGCAATTGGAATGAAAATCGGACCCTATCACGAAGTGTTACTTGATACCTGCCTAGGCCCATGGCATGGCCAGAACACCTGCACCGCGCCTAGCCATGTACCACCGCTATACTCTACATTCCTATACTCTACCATACTCCACACTCCTTCAATATTCTCATCTATGATTGGTTGTTGAAATGGTTATTGCAGTGTACTGAATGTTCTGAGGGTGTTAGAGTGCCCATTGCACTATGTTACTGAAGAATTCGAGTGCTAGTGTGATCGAGTTCATTTACAGCTAGTCCACTTTGGTACGATTCAATCTTCAGTCCAGTCCAGTTTTTTATTTTTTTTTGTGACAAAGTGTTCCAGCTTCAGTGTCTGTTTCTGATTTAGTGACTTTTCCATCTGCAATGTCTGTTCCAGCTTCAATGGGTGTTCCTAAAGCCCTAGTATCAGTCCATTTTACTGCTGGAACGTCAACGGTTCCCCAGACATAGCATACAGTGAGATCAGGTTCAGATCATGCACTAAAGAAGCAACGGAATCAGGTAAAGCTAAAAGAAATATTAGCCTACTCAAGGGTTACACAAGATTGATTCATCAACATCATAAAAATTGTCTGGACAACCAAGTGAAGTTGTATTCATTCAGCGAAGCATCAATCCATCGTTTGCCAGGGAAGAAAACCGATCACGGAAAGGTTTTATGGTTTACGGAAATGGCACTCCAATATTTTAGAGATGTCAGAAACAGAACTTGGTAACGACTAACCCATTCGAAGCCAAGTTTTTTTGATTTGAGAACAAGCATGTGGATGTGAAAGAAAAGTATGTGGACATCAAAGAAAGCATATCTAGGACAGGGTGAAAAAGCACAAGAATCGAGTATATCCCTACAGCAGGGGCCATTGCTAAAACACTGAACGCTCTACAGTCTAGTGCTTCACACAAGCATCTACGGTCCACTGTTACGCAAAGGTCTACGGTCCAGTGCTTCCCAAGGCATTTTCCTTTCCTCGGCAGAGGCAACAAGGCATTATGCAATTCAACAGAGATATCGTGAGACTTTTTATTGGGCTCATTCACCAGGGCATCCTGATTCGTCTTAACTAGGGATTCGTCCAAACCCGTATCTTTTGAGACATCGATGCAACTTCTTTTGAGGCATTGGTACAAATTCTTTTGAGGCATTGGTACAACTTCTTTTGAGACGTTGAACAGCTTCTTTTGAGGCATTGGTACAACTTCTTTTGAGGCATTGGTACAACTTCTTTTGAGGCATTGGTACAGCGTCTTTTGAAACAATCAGAGGAGCATCTTCTAATAGTTTACTTTCTTTCAGGCGACGAGAAACTAGACATCATTAGAGAATACCAGAATCAGAATAGTCTCTGTACACCTAACCTAGGGAACTGGACAAGCTGAGAAACCATCAGGTACAGTATGAGACATCAGACAACCTGCAGTCAGCTGCCAACTACTAGGCACCTGGATTACGAACTATCTGGATTATTAGGTATCTGGATTATTAGGTATCTGGATTATTCGGTATCTGGATTATTAGATACCAGGATTATGAGCTGTCTGAATTATTAGGTACCAGGATTATTAGGTACCAGGATTATGAGCTATCTGGATTATTAGATACCAGGATTATGAGCTATCTGGATTACGAGCTGTCTGAATTATTAGGTACCAGGATTATGAGCTATCTGAATTATTAGGTACCAGGATTATGAGCTATCTGGATTATTAGGTACCTGGGTTAGTATGCTGAATTTTGGATCACTCAGGAACTCTCTGAGAATTTCCTCTACGTACTTTTCCCAAGTACTTTCTCTGAGCTCAAAAAAGGACTTCGCTCAAAAAAGGACTTCGCTCAAAAAAGGACTTCGCTCAAAAAAGGACTTCGCTCAAAAAAGGACTTCGCTCAAAAAAGGACTTCGCTCAAAAAAGGACTTCGCTCAAAAAAGGACTTCGCTCAAAAAAGGACTTCGCTCAAAAAAGGACTTCGCTCAAAAAAGGACTTCGCTCAAAAAAGGACTTCGCTCAAAAAAGGACTTCGCTCAAAAAAGGACTTCGCTCAAAAAAGGACTTCGCTCAAAAAAGGACTTCGCTCAAAAAAGGACTTCGCTCAAAAAAGGACTTCGCTCAAAAAAGGACTTCGCTCAAAAAAGGACTTCGCTCAAAAAAGGACTTCGCTCAAAAAAGGACTTCGCTCAAAAAAGGACTTCGCTCAAAAAAGGACTTCGCTCAAAAAAGGACTTCGCTCAAAAAAGGACTTCGCTCAAAAAAGGACTTCGCTCAAAAAAGGACTTCGCTCAAAAAAGGACTTCGCTCAAAAAAGGACTTCGCTCAAAAAAGGACTTCGCTCAAAAAAGGACTTCGCTCAAAAAAGGACTTCGCTCAAAAAAGGACTTCGCTCAAAAAAGGACTTCGCTCAAAAAAGGACTTCGCTCAAAAAAGGACTTCGCTCAAAAAAGGACTTCGCTCAAAAAAGGACTTCGCTCAAAAAAGGACTTCGCTCAAAAACGCCTTTCGGTGAGCTCAAGTCTCAGGCTGGATACACAAATTACCAGTACAACTGTGCCAGTGAAACAGCTCCAAAACAAATATATTCCTGGCACACCTTCACCAGTATCCAGAATACTCATATGGAATACCTACCCATTGGCCCTAAGCACTGACTAGGGACATTTAGGGCTATACGGGTATAGTTAGATTCTACATGCCACAACGGTGCATAACCAGTGTCAGACGCCACCACAATAATTGTTTATCGAAAAAATCAGGGCGTCTTCACTAAAAATATTAAATAGGGGTAGATTGCATGTGAAATTGTAAACCGTAAGCCAAAATATTGTTTGGGTTTAGCACATTGCGCATTATTTAAAGCCAATAGCTTATTGTAGCAAAGTGTGGAGGCCGTCGCAGAGGAGGCTTTTGAATGACGGTTGCATGCGATGTCCTGCAGAAAACTCCCCACCTCAAACGAACCTCACACGAACCTCACACGAACTCTACGCACTACAAATGAACCTCGCACGACCCTTACGCACTACGAACAAAACCTGTCACCCTGCGACCCTCGCACTCACACTACGAACAAAAGCTCACTACGAACAAACCTCACGCACTATGAACAGATGCACTACGCACTGTGCACTCCGCACTGTGCACTCCGCACTGTGCACTCCGCATTCCCGCATTCCCGCATTCCTGCAACCACGCACGCACGCCGGTCTTTATAAACGCGGGCTTGCGATGAGAAAGGGGAACCCCATCTTTTTCTCTTCCCCATTATCTGTCGCGTAGTCTCCATTTCCCCCATGACTTTCGACGACAAAAAAGGAATGCACATTGCCTTGGAGGAGGCTAAAAAAGGTAAGTATTTCTAGAGAGATGCTGTGTTGAGTGGGAGACTGTGGATTTCCACTGTTTTTTAGGGTCATTTTAGGGACATTCTAGAGGTCATTTTAGGGTCGTTCTAGGGTCATTTTAGGGACATTCTGGAGGTCATTTGAGGGACATTCTAGAGCTCATTCTAGAGCTCATTTTAGGGACATTTAGACTTTTCCAGCTTGTCACTTCAGACAGTCGTCTATGACTGTTCGGATTGGAGTGTCTGGATAAAACTGTTCTAGAGTGTATGACCAGAATGTGCATCAAAGAGTGTCCAGAGTGTCTGACCAGAATGTCCATCAAAGAGTGTCCAGAGTGTCTATTTGAAACTGTCATTTCAGACTGTCTATTTGAAGCTGTCTAGTTGAAAGGCACATCTCTGGGTGTCTGGACTATACTGTTCCATATTGCCCATTTAAGACTATCCAGTTCAAACTAGCATTTTAGATTATCCAGATCAGATTGTTTCAGATTGTTTCAGATTGTTTCAGATTGTTTCAGATTGTTTCAGATTGTTTCAGCTTGTCATTGCTGACTGTCTATTTGAAATTGTGCAGGTTTCGACTGTTCCAGAATATCCATTTTTGGCTGCTCCACTGTGGCATTTTTGGCTGCTCCACTGTGGCATTTTTGGCTGCTCCACTGTGGTATTTTGAGCTGTCTACAAAAGACTGTCCATTTGGACTTTCATTTGAAACTGTCTAGATTTGACTGTTCCAGATTGTCTATTTGAAAGGGTCTGTTTTGGACTGTTCGCTGTTTAGATTCGCCTGTTCCAGACTGTGATTTTTGGCTGTTTACGTAAGACTGCACATTTGGACAGTCACTTGAAAGTGCCTAGATTAAACTGTTTCTATATTGGACTGACCAGTTCAGACTCTGATTGGCCAATTGAATTGTCCACTTTAGGCTGTCTAGAATGTCATTTAGTCTGCTTCTGCAAATGACTGTTTAAATCCGGACTTCCAAGATTAGACTCAGACTGTCATTTAGACAGGTCAACTCCATGTTCACATGTTAGGCTTCTGAAAATGACTGCATGACTGTTCTGCATATTACTGTTTTGAAAATGACTGCATGACTGTTCTGCATAGAAAGGTTCCAGAGTGTTCCGGGAATGACTGGTCAGCTGCTCTAAAAAAACTCCTGGGAAGGATTTGTTCCATGACTGTTCTGGGAATCACCCATGACTGTTCTGGGAATCACCCATGACTGTTCTGGGAATCACCCATGACTGCTCCGGAATCACTGGGGCTCAGATTGCTCCAAATGACTCTATAACTTTTCCATGACTATCTATGACTCTTCGGAAAAGACCGATCAGACGATCTGAATTATACTAACCGTAGGCTTTGCAGAGGGAGGAATTCCTATTGGAGGAGCACTCATTCATAAAGATGGGCGGGTTTTAGGACGCGGCCATAACATGCGGATCCAAAAAGACCTGGCCACATTGCATGGAGAAATCTCCACATTGGAGAATGCCGGCCGGTTGCCCGGAAGCTTGTACAAGGACTGCACAATGTACACCACGTTGTCGCCGTGTATGATGTGTTCGGGCGCCTGTATGATGTACGGCATTGGGCGGGTTGTTTTGGGCGAAAACGCCAATTTCATGGGCGCCGAGGAGCTTCTCCGCGAGAAGGGCGTGGAGGTGGTGAATTTGGACGATCCAGAGTGTAAGGATCTCATGAAGACGTTTATTCGCGAGCACGGCGATCTCTGGTTTGAGGATATTGGAAAGTAATTGGTATTATGTTCAATCATGTGATTGGCATTATGTTGGATCAGATGGTTGGTATTATGTTGGATCAGACGGTTGGTACTATGTTTGATCAGATGGTTGGTATTGTGTTCAATCATGTGATTGGCATTATGTTGGATCAGATGGTTGGCATTATGTTGGATCATGTGATTGGCATTATGTTCAATCATGTGATTGGCATTGTGTTTGATCATGTGATTGGCATTGTGTTCAACCGTGTAATCAGTCAAGGTTTCTATTTCCCACCGCACAGTTTATGCGTGGAAATGTCGTGGCTTCTCCCAAATTGTCCATTTGATAGCTGTGGCTCAACATTTGCTTTGTTCCTGAAACTTCATCTGAGCTGTTACCATTAATGTTACCGCTAATAATAGGTGACCCACACAGTGCTGCGGTGGTCTTCACATTGTTCCTGCATACAGGCATTGGTCTCAATTTCATCTCAATATTCTTGATTCCGGCACGCTATTCAGAGGTCTGACCGTGGAATTCAACGACCGTAAAAACTCGGTATCGCCCAGGTGGTATCAGTAATTTTCGACCAAATACAAGCATTTTTAATGACCATTTTCAACAACCAATATTTGCTGCGAAACACCTTTTACTCTCTCCAGCACTGCGAGACACTGGAACCACGAAAAATGATTCGCCAAAAGTGTGCAATATTGGCATAGTTTTGGATTGAGCAAAATACAGAAAGGTACGATTGTACCAGGATATGAGGTACTAGCCGTGTTCAAAAGAGCAATCAATGTGACTCTAGAAGAGTACTCACCAGTAACGCCTTATTGTTCAAAGTATGTAAAACCATTTTGTTCAAGGTCGGTACTACCGACTAACAGGTGGCTTGTGCTCAGGCGCTTTGTTGCAGCAGGTAGCTTCTGCTAGGACGCTTTGTTGCGGTAGGTTGCTTCTGCTAGGACGTTTTGTTGCGGTAGGTTGCTTCTGCAAGGGCTTAAAGGTGCATCAGTACGACTGGTATGGGACATCAATTCGTCTGGAAATGTGTCAATAATGACATCAGAACTTGAAATCAAATTTGGGATCCTTAGTATTGGGTTTAACGCCCGATAATAATCGGTGACCGGGACAATAGGTGTGTAACCTTCGCTGTCTCGTGACTTAGTCACGGCGTGATTTGTGGCGACAGCTCTTGCCACAATCTTCTAATCTCTTGCCACATTCTTCTAATCTCTTTTCACATTCTTGTAATCTCTCCCACATCCTTGGCTATATCCTCCCTCTGGGGAACCATCTGCAAATGAACATAGTAAGCTGGGCACCTGAGATACAGACCTCATGTGACAAGAACCTAACACACAGTTGGGTTACGAAAATGTGGTCGTGTGTTGTCCTGTTAGGTGCGGCCTGACGTTTAGCTATACCCTTTCGATATCACCAGTAGGGTTCCGTAAGTTGAGGAAAGCGGAGGGTAATCAAAATTCAAATTTCACTAGTGTCTATTTCACCACCTAGCCTTTCCATCAATTGCTTCTTTCCCTTAGTTTTAAGATTGGTAACTGATTCACCGTTGAGAAAACAAACGGATGGAGCGTCTTTCGAGTCTCATTGTCAATGACCCTCATATTGAGGTTGTATAGACTCAATGCCATGTACTCACCTCTATATTCTTTCTGCTTAACCCGTACACTCTTAAACAAAACACAGTAGATAGTATCAGCCTAATATCACATCATGAGGTATTCATGCCAGCTTATCCGAAAATAAATATCATGAGTCACAGTTCAGTACTTCATATCAGCTTGAATAATATCACATCATATGGTACTTCATGTAGTAGTTATGAGCACATATAAGCACGTCATGTGATCTAAAAATACGTAACGTAAGTCTAAAATCCCTAGTGTTAGTAAAAGCAAAACTACCCTCAAACCCCCGAAGAGGAATATCAATAGAGTACTTCACTAATAAAGTACTTGATATTCCGGCCAATTCAGACTTTAGCGGTCCCTTTCATTGGGTTTGTGTAAATCCAAAACGACCTGGAATGTCTGTTGCAGTGGATAAATAGATGCCGTGTTGCCCATTATTGCTGGATCGACTACAAAAGAGTACTAGAAATAAATATTTCGCACTCAATTTCAGGGCGTAAGGGCGGCTTTATACCTTTGGCAGTGACACAGATCAGGGGTGCCGTTGCCACCGAATGTTGGGCTAATGCATGCTGTGCGGCTAGATTATGTATAAGCACTAGCGCTGCAGCTACACCAATTGGGAGAACTCCGGATCGCGCGACCTTTGTCGTAAGTCCCTACGTACGACAATCCCGCGACTTACGACATTTATGTCGTGAGGAAGCGCGACAAGTGTCGCAGACACATGCACATTCTTACGTGCTTTTAAATCAAATGTCGCAATCACGTGCTGCTCATCACATGCCTCGTGGCACGTGCCGTCACACATGATGGTAGGAACCCTCACTCCATACTCCACCGTATGGATAACATCTCGGAGCTGGTGTTCCAGGAGCTTGCGCCGGAACAAGTGGCAGAGAGTCTGTCGCTTCTAACGGTGATCTTTGAAATCACCCCCAAGCTGTGGTATGCCGTTCGTAACCAGATCACCCTCCAGGATATCACCAAGGCGCTTTTGGTGTTTCTAAACGCCCACCTCTCTGCCAACAACAGCAACCAAGTAGCGTTCATCGTATCGCTGCCGTCCGGATCCCGTTTTCTCCATCCCAACATGGATAGTCGAAAGGATGAGGAAAAGGGACAAAAGACTGACTCAAAAGCAGATTCACAGCCAGAAAAAAATAACGATTCAAAAGCAGATTCAAAACCTGCATCCCTGAATGATCCAAAAGAGTCTCGGTTCCTGGGCATGTACCGGCAATTCCGAATGGTGGACGAGGCGGTAGTGTTGGAATTGAACCGGGAGCTCCAGCGGCTAGCGGAAAACGACGACGATACAAACGTGTCCACGCTCAGTGGCGCCCTCTCCATGGCGCTTACCTATACTAACCGCATGCTCCATTTCGACCAAAGTATCGAAACCACCACAGCCTCCGCCATCACCAGCACCACCAACAGCGTGGCGTCGCTGAGCACGGAAGGTGTGCATGGAGCATCAACAACCACCAGCATGGACCTGCGCGTTTTGGTGATCACCGCCAACGACACCTACCACAACAACTACATCGCGGTGATGAACCTGATTTTCGCGGCGCAGAAAATGAAGGTGCCCATTGATATCGTCAAGTTGGGCGCACGTGACTCCGCGTACCTCCAGCAGGCGGCGGATGCCACTTCAGGGGTGTACCTCCACATCACCGAGCCCAAGGGCCTCATCCAGACGTTGGCCACGGCCTACTTTATCGAACCGTGTCTTCGGAATGTGGTGATCTTGCCCACCAAAGCCAACGTGGACTACAAGGCCAGCTGCTTCTTGACAGGGCAGCCGGTGGACGTGGGGTACGTGTGCTCGGTTTGTCTCTGTATTATGAGCAGGGTGCCGGATGAGAAGTGTCCTACGTGTCATAGTTTGTTTGAGCAGAAGATGTTGGAGAGGTTGAAGCGGGGACCGGTGATCCGAAAAAAGCGCAAGGTGGAGAAGGAGTAGATGATCGGAATTTAAGGAGCTAGAATTGAGGTTTTGGGGGAGGAGGAAGCTAATGGAGATTTGAGAGGAAAAGATGCTGATGGAGATTGAATTGAGATCAAAGGTGGAGCTCAAGAAGGTCTAGGAACAGGTGATCAGAAGATGCATACGGACATGAGGTATTAGAGGTAAAATGTGTACCACTTCTACCTGGTCTCTTCATATGATCACTAGTGTTAAATTCACTTCCACACTATGCTGTCGACTATTATGTCGATTATTAATGCGACTATTATGTCGATTATTAGCTCGACTATTATCTCGACAAAGATAGCACGACTATTATAGCAAGTGATTATTGAATGGCTGGATATGCTTGAAAATCCAAAAGACTCAGTGGGCTCATCTCCCCCTGGAGTCCCTGGTATCGCTGCGATGTCTTCCATTTGAAACAGGTCCATGTCTCTCTGCCTCTCCACGAGGCATCACGAAAAAGGTAGGGCCAGAGACTCCGTTGACCAGGGAGACAAAGCATGGAGGTGTATGGAAAGGAACAAAGCAGAGGCACATTAGAACAGAAAGAATATGGTGATGTGAAGGAAAAACGGGATCCAGCATAACAGAAAGACAATGGTATTATACACCAAAGGATATTGTGTTTGTCAGGCGTTCGGAACTATTGATTCATATTCAGAAAGCAGGATTTGTTTCTTAGCCAAGTGTGTCTTCCTACAAGATGGAGACACTCTTTGTACATCACTTGGTGCAGTTGCCATAGGCCTAGTCATCTTATTGATACTATTCTTCTTCTTGGTCGACGCTGAGGATAGTTATCACAAGGATGACTAAGTTCTACCAATCGATCATGCACAACTACTACCGCACAATGAAGGTACCGAGACAGAGGTAGCAGTCTAGGGATGAAGGATAAATTGGGGGAAGCGTTTCCAACACATGCGGAGCCACACTCCGAGAACAAAGGAGCGGTTGAAAATATCTCTCGGGTAGCCGAAAGCCAGAGGCGTAATCTGATCAAATGGGCCAACTTCACAACTTCACCGGAGACTCGGCCGAGCGGTCCAGGAGCCGACTATGGGATTGAAAGGGATGTCGATGACAAGATGGTAAACTTGGACCGACGCTTAAAGTTGGACCGACGCTTAAAGTTGGAGCGACGCTTAAAGTTGGAGCGACGCTTAAACTTGGACCGGCGCTCAAACTTGGACCGACACTTAAAGTTGGACCGACGCTCAAACTTGGACCGACACTTGGTCACATATCGTGCGGATGGTATTATGGTTTTTTACATTGAACAACCAAGAATAAAGCAATGTTTAAAATCAGATGTATATCAACAAAGGAAAGAAAGCTTGGAAATGGAATGCATCCATATAAAAAGCAAAGAGGATGGACAATGCAACCTCAATCCTTCTCCATTAGCCTCAGCAGCTAGTATCCCCCATAGCCTCAGCAGCTGGTATAGGAGAGGAACTAGTATCAAGTCAACAGAAGACACTAAGAGCTCGAGTGAACGAATATGTCGTCTAGAAAGTTAAGTCGAGGAAACATCATCTCCAAAATTAATGATTCAGCGAAACTTCGTCCCAAAATCAACCAGTCAACGAAACTTCGTCTCCAAAATTAACCATTCAACGAAACTTCGGGAAGTATCAAAAGTCTCAAAAAGCTAGCAGCAGCACAATAAAGTTCCAGTGACCAGAGTACTACAATACTGAAATACTGAAATACTGAAATACTGAAATACTGAAATACTACAATACTGAAATACTACAATACTACAATAATAAAATACTACTATACTATACTAAAATACTATACTATACTAAAATACTACAATACTATACTAAAATACTATACTAAAATACTACAATACTATACTAAAATACTACAATACTATACTAAAATACTACTATACTACTATACTACTATAGTTGTTAGATACACCATGGCTAGACACACTACCCATAGAGGTATCAATCGAGCCTACGAATGCCAATGATTCATCCATTCACTTTACCTCTTGTCAGGGCACTTAACCACCATGCCCCACTTCTCTGGTACCCACAGGCTAACTATATAAGTACTCGGATTCCCACCTCTGGGGATCCATCAACGAATGAACATAAACCCCAGTACCAGGCGTATTCAAAAATCTAACATATACCACTATACCACTATGGTACTGTAGTACTTACTACTATGGAACTTATTACTATACTACTATGAAACTTATTACTGTGGTACTTACTACTGTGGTACTTACTACTGTGGTACTTACTACTCTGGTACTTATTACTATACTACTATACTACTATACTACTATACTACTATACTACTATACTACTATACTACTATACTACTATGGAACTTACTACTATACTACTATACTACTATGGAACTTACTACTATACTACTATGAAACTTATTACTATGGAACTTACTAATATACTACTATGGTACTTATTACTAGTGCATTTGCTAGTGTAACTACTGGTGTAATATAGATACAGCCTAGTGTAGTATAACGTAGTATAACGTAGTATAACGTAGTATAACGTACTAATATACTACTATGGTACTTATTACTATGGTGCTTATTACTATACTACTGTGATACTTACTACTGTGGTACTTACTACTATACTAAAATACTGTTAGTCCTGTGGATAGCATAATCATGGTGAATGCTTTTGCCGCCAACCATGATCATAGCGTGTTCAAAGATCCATATAACTTCA
>NKZC01000208.1:0-29034 GCA_002374385.1 Metschnikowia borealis | reverse complement strand
TCAAAAGGCATCATGGATGTACGAAGTGCCAAGATGGCCGAATGCCGTGATACCGCGTTTGCTGTGGCCATTGTTGGGATCGGACATAGGCTTTATAATGTTTCTATAGGCAGTGTCCTACTTATATTACATCTAACATATAAAGTATATAAAGTATCTAAAGTATATAGCGTAGTGTTCAGTAGTATAAAGTAGTAAGGTAATAAAAGTAGTAGGGTAATAAAAGTAGTAAGGTAATAAAAGTAGTAAGGTAATAAAAGTAGTAAAGTAGTAGGGTAATAAAAGTAGTAAAGCAATAAAAGTAGTAAAGCAATAAAAGTAGTAAAGCAATAAAAGTAGTAAGATAATAAAAGTAGTAAAGCAATAAAAGTAGTAAAGTAAGATAAGCTGTGTTGATCAGTTAAGTAGTACTGAATCAGTATTGAAAATCATGTGTAATACGTCAAGATTCATAGAACTCAAATGAACCCGTACACCCCTAAGAATAGTAGCTCCGAAACAAATTTATAGACTCGTAGCCTATGAATAAAGATATATATATGTAGCTCAGTCTTTTAATTAGACAGGGCTTAATGACGTATCTGTTCGGATCAAGTGTATCTGACCAGTAGTTGACCAGTAGTTGACCAGTAGTTGACCAATTTGTAACAGACTATCAATTGATTAGTGGGACTGGATTAGAATTGGTCCTTTATAAACAAACCAGTGTACTCATAAACCAGCGTACTCATAAACCAGTGTACTCATAAACCATCAGTATCCGTACTGAGACAAATCATGCTATATTTTGTTCCTGTTTACTTAAGATACTATGAAACTAATGGTACATTTTGCTTCGAAAGGAATATTCAGCTAAGGAACAACTCAATATCTTCAATTACTAACATCCATAATATTCATTGTAGACCACCAGACAATGGTTTCTTTCATGTAAGCTGAAAATAAGGGTTTGGACTGAGGGTGACCTTCCAAATTCCAGGATGTTAGAAATTTATGTCTAACAGTATTTTTAGGTCACCGTAGAAGTATGGAGGCGTGATAAAAAACGAGAATTCGGTGGTGACTTGAAGGTTGACTTTCATAATACCGAACAGATGGAAAGAACACACTGGCCACTAAGGCCTATAATGTGTCACCCTAAAACTACACTACTTATACACTAGTGTAGGTCTTACTCGTAGGAACACACTTCAGACTAACAACAAAGGTCTATCAGAGATTGTATATTGAGAATAGAGACTATTGTGCTACTGGTCTCATAGTAAGCCATTCACTATGCTACTGATGGTAGTACTTGTTATGTATTTGCTGGATTTCACCTGAACTGGTGGACCTGTAAAGGTATGAATGTATGTATCCACGATGGGTGGAACTTACCTTAATACCTGGAATGAGCAATGCTAGATTTAGAAAAGGTAAGCTTACTCCGAGTAAAGAATAGCGTCAAGTGTCATATAATAGAGTTTTTTGGACTGTTTGGAAGAGCTCCAAAACTATATAACCTGGCCCAAATCCTAGTGTTAATTTATCAATCAGACAATGGCCATGAGAACATACCAAGGAACAGCCAGGAACAGCCAGAAAAAGCCAGAAAAAGCCAGGAATATCTTAAGTGTGACTCCTCAGGTGCACACTTGTCTTAATGACTACCAAATTATGCTCATCAAGACTCGTACACTAAAGTGTACTCCATAGTTATTAAGACGATCTGCAGTATCCATAAAAGAGTACAAAGGAGTTGAATTCCACAGGTATCTTTTCTGTATATAATACCTTCACTTAGTGGCATTAAGTGAACTTACTTATGGACTTGAGTAATCCTAACTATGCGGACTGAGTGTCTGGTAACTTACTGGTAGAGTCTAAGCATGGGCCGATTTCGCAGTCTTTTCGCAATCTTCTGTCGCAGCAGGTTTTTTGGCCGTATCAATTCAGCGCGTCTTTTTTCGCACACATATATTTTCTCGCACTCTAAACTGTTGAACATTTGCACACGCCTTGGCGTAGTTTGGAACTGTGATGACGTTGGCCTCCAATATTTCTCTCTGAGTATGGTACTTCACAGTTCATCTTCGATCACTTATATTCTTCTTTAAACTAGATGTTAGTGATCTTATTCTCACAATTGATACCGCTCAAACCAGAGCGGGATCCTCTCCATGTCTTCTCAAGCCCGTGTGTTGTCGTTGACCTGCAGGCAACATATTTCACAGTTGTCCGCTTTCACAGGTTGACACATGACACATGACCCACAAGTTCAACATAAACGTGATGTTTTTTGATGCATTCATGTCTAAATTAAGCTATGTTCGTTGATGATTCGTCAAAGGGAAGACCGAAGCGGTTTATATCAATTAAGTGAAAACATGGCATCCGAAATACTCTCATCTAGAACAATGGAAATGATTGTTCTGAAATATTGACACGGCGTTCGCAAAAGGCTATTTTTACGATCGGACAGAGTAATGACCCTGCCTATTATGGATATATCACTAAACAAATTAATTGGCTTACTTCAGTCCCAATGTGGCTGGCTTTCTCACTTCTTGACAAGACTACTAATTACATTTCTTACATGTGATTCTATTGTTAAGTTCTACGCTTCTAGTTAACTGATTCCTTTTTTTTTTTCTTCAAATCAGAATTTATTTCGTCAATTCATGGCAATGCAGGACCCTTTTCCAACTCATACATAGAGGGCTAGATCAGACCAACCAAGACCTAAGAGGACCAAACAAATCGACTTTTTTTTGGTCTACCTTTTCCCCTACTGAACAATTCTACAGCATCGTTTTCCGGATCCATTTTGATTGGTTGGTGGATGGTGTGAAACTTATGTACTGCATGCTACAAATAATCCGAAATACGAAACGAGGGGTATTATCGTCATTCTTCTGCAAAGAAACACACCCAATCGAATTTGCAGGAAAATATGTGTCGAGAAAAAACATTACTTTTCTAAAAAGTGTGCCCCTTCCTTTTCTGGATCTTGGTTAAGGTTAAGGTTCAGCATGATCTGTTTATGTTGACAGTTTAGCCGAGCTCAAAACCTATACGAGTGAAACTCTGGCCCCAAGCCTAGTGTGGTTTAATCAATCAAAAAATGTCTGTGACGAACATACCAAGGTGTCCTCTACTCCTAGACCCCCCAGAAACAGCTCACATATACTCATTTACCTATCTTGAGAAGCCTACGGAATATCTGTCCGACAACCAATATGACAGTGGACTGTACTCGTTGGCTATTGAAAGGACCACCTGACTTGCCCGTGAAAGATACATACGGAGTTAAGTAAGCTACGAATGTCATGCACCAGGGCTTTTATCAAGCACATGCAATTGTTAGGGTGGGGTTTCGCTTAAAGTATTGTTCCAGACCCTTATTGCCAATCCCATCGTACGGAACATGTCATCTTATGGAGATCTGCATTGTCACCAAACATTCGTATTGTGGCCTCTTTGGAGATCTTGATTGTGGCCAAGAAAAATCAGACCACTGGGTGCAGGAAATCATAGCCAATTAATGATACCGTTTACGAGGTGTTTGCGAGGTATATATATGGCGCACACCCACCTTACAGATTTCAAAACCATGAATCTTATACACTGGATTGTGGCCTCTCTTGTGGCCTCGAATGCTTGGGCTCACACCCCAATTTCTATGTCTTCTACGGAGCTGGAAAAACCCTCAATTTTTATGTCTTCTACGAAGCTGGAAAAACCCTCAATTTTTATGTCTTCTACGAAGCTGGAACACACCCCAATTTCTATGTCTTCTACGAAGCTGGAACACACCTCAATTTCTATGTCTTCTACGGAATTGGAACACACCCGAATTACTATCTCTTCTACGGAACTGGAACACACTAAATCTCCCATGACTTCTAGTGCCTTGGGAAAACCCCAAAAGGCCAAGGGCTTTTTTGTCAAAATTGGCCGCACCATAATGACTCTCGCAGGCTCCAACTCCCACATCGATGGCGTTCGATTTGATTTCCTAAGCCATGGAGCAGAAATTATCATTCCTACGGAGTTTACGTTCGAAGACGGATATGCAGTCACTAATGATTCAACCCTTCCGGGCAATAAAGGGTATTTGGGCATTTATAGGGGTTCACTTGGCTATGAATCTGGTGCCCATAAGATGAAGTTTGAGGTGGACAAGCAATTGAAGATTCTGAATAAGAAGTTTAAGTCGTGCGTCATGTTGGAGGGCCTAGTGTACAGCATTGCTACAAACGAAACACGTTTCCCTGATGGCGAATGTGTCGAAGCGGAAATCTACTATTTGCCGTTTGATAAAAAAACTGGGTATCCGGACACACTGATCTTTAAAAAAACGGAAACGCCCAAGAAGAACGAGACTAACCAGTCTTTACCTCAACGTGTGGCCGATACTAAAGTCTCTGGCTTGGGAAAGCGCCATGAGTACCAATACTCCAGACCCACACCTTGGGTGCTCCTTGCAAAAATAAACGATGACTATGTTCCCCTTTCCGGAACACTCTTCAAGGACAACGCCTTCAACGTGACAGTTTTATCATATGAAGTCAAGAAATTCTCGCCCGTGGACTTTACTTTCGACTCTTCTTTGGACGGAACAAAAGTAAAAACAAATCACCACTACACTCCTGGCCCGTTGGGTGTTCACCGAGGCATGCTATCGTTTTCTCCCAACGTGGACCCAATCGACTTGCTCTTGGATTCCGACCGCAAAGTGTTGAACTATCGTTTTCGTTCGTGCAAGATCCTCAACAGCCCCATGAGGGTGATTCTTGCCACTACTTCCCCCCTTTCGCAGAGTGACTGTTTTGGAGTAGACATTTACTTCTTGCCGTACGATTTGAAGACAGGAAAGGTTGCCAAAGCGACCAGAGAAAAGAATCCTAGCCAGGTACTGAGATTGAAATTACCAGATACTACAAAGAAAACCTCTTCGTCCTTCCCCAAGGTGTTCTTCATTCAGTTCGACGAATTTATGGTGCCTCTCTCTGGTCTTCACCTTGAACACTCTTTCGGTAATATCAGCCGACTCTCGCATGGGGACCCTACAAAGTCACCTGCACAGTTTTCTCTACAAGGCAAACTGGCGGTCATCAACACAAGGCCCCGAATGTTTGCAGGGTTCGATGGCCCGGCACTACTGTTTGGACCGTCCATGCACCCCTTTGAATTTGAACTTAGTGGCGACGGGAAGGTGAAAGGTCTGTTCTTTTCGTGTATGAAAAACGAGACTAAAATGAGAGATATTGTATTTGGAACATCGTATGCTGAAGATCTGGGGTGTTTCAAGGTGGACCTCTACCTCTTGCCCTATAATAAGGAGACCAAGTCACAGGTGAAGTTTCCACCGACGGAGACGGAGAAGAAGCGGATTAGATTCACGCCAATGGAAAAGCCAATTGAAGAGAAGAATGAGGAGACGATGCGGCTTAGTTTCACGCCAATGGAAAAGCCAAGTGCAAATTTAATCTAAGGAAATCTACAGGTAAGGCCAGAAGGAGACGACGGAAAAAGAGAAGGTAAAAGAGACAACGGAAAAAAGGAAGTTGATGTTGAAGAAGAAAACTCTGTGAATGACATGGGGGAGAGAAGTGAAGCTGGGAACAAAGAAGTGGAACATTCCAAGCACAATGTCAGCATTGAAATTGAGCTGGAGGGAGAGACTGAAAATAAAAATGAGGACGTTGATGAGCAGAACAGCAAAAGAAAGTGAAGAGCTTGAACACGTGATGAGTTCTCAAATTCATGTACCTTCTTCAAGTGTCTCTCTGGTTCCCCTAAGTCTTGGTTTTCTTCCCAGTGTGACCTCAGACCCACTGCCTATTCTGAGTGATGAGGACTTCAAATATTGTGGGCCCCTGCTTTTGCAACTGGAAACGGCTCTGATATCTGTTTCTGAGGGGTCTGCTTTGGACTCAGTTGCTCTGAACTCAGATCTGCTGAAATTGTTTCCGTTTGATGTGGCCAAGTCTTAGGTGCCTCTGGCTTGGGGCATAAGAAATTTCAACTTTTTTTTTTAGTATATATTAATATACAAGGATATGAATTTACCGTACAAGACCACCGTCCTATGTGACGGGTCCACAGCACTTCTTATACTTTTCAGTTCGGCTGAGACCCGCACTGTCTTATTGTTCAAGGTTTGCACTGTCTTATTTTTCAAGGTTTGCACTGTCTTATTGTTCAGGGTCTGCACAGCCTCCATTGTCCTTTCAATGGCCTGCGTACAACATATCCACGAAGTACCTCGCCTACGTACACGCTAGGTATTCGTTGACACATATATACATACTCAAATTTACCATATATACATACTCAAACTTACCATATATACATACTCAAATTTACCATATATACATACTCAAACTTACCATACTATATACATTTTGTATTTTCATTAAATACTAAGATTAAGACCCATGTACATTTACAAACTGTTATCTCAATTCGGTTACCTAATGAAGGCATTGCAGGTTTTCGTAGAGTGTTACGGTGGAATGTTTTGCAGGTTCTCGTAGAGTGTTACGGTGGAATGTTTTGCGACTTCATACTAACCACTCATAAACAGCATGAAATTTAAATTTACAATAAAGTGGACTCAAACCTTAATCTATTGAAAATCTGAATACCATGTACTTCGATAAATAAAATTCACATTATCTTGTTTCGCTTCCCTTTGTGTCGCGTACTAACTCAATATAACTGTGCACCAGTACATGTCCGTTTCGTATAGAGTATAGCACTTTTTCCAAATTACTTTTGATAACCTTTATATGAATCGATAGAGTTTTGCATTCCAATAATTAGGAAACTGTATAATCGTCTATTGTTGGTGGCTGCGAGTAAAGAGGGCAATGAGAGACGAGAAAATTGTCTATAATATAACTACACATTTCTATTAATTCTTCCGAGTCGCTGCTTTTACTTTCCACTTCTCCGTTACATTCAGTATCAATTCCGATATTTTAGTTTTGGGTATAATTAGGTAAGGTAGATCTTTAGGACACGAAACAATATCTAGTCAAAATGATCCTTTTCCTTCTATGTATATATGGACCTATACATTCGGTATCTCTATATAGATTTGAATATCGAATTAAATTGATAATAACACTAATATGACTCAAATAAGTGCACGTTTTACAAGTGCCAGTGGAAGCTCTTTTTCATTAGAAACAAACCGTTTTTGCATTATCGCTATAACTAAAAGTCACTTCAAAATAAACTACATCTTCTAAGCCCGAAACCTATACTAATCACTCAACTAATGAAATACAAACTTCTTTAAGTCAGTAAATTTAGTCACAGTAATACTACCAACACGGTTAAGTTTAAAAGTTGCAATCTAATTCAATAGCTTGTGGTGTGCGTAGACATAAAAGCGAGGTTACTGGGTGCCAGGTTATACACCAGTACTGTTGGGCACATTTTACTGGCTCAGCAAGAACAAAAGGACCAGGTGTCAAGCTCTTAATATGAAATTTGACTGGATAATAGTAAGGGAAAGGGCGTGATAGAAGAGGGTCTGGTTTCCAATTCAAAATAAACACCCCTGTTTTTATACACTACCAGTACACCCAGACATACTCATGCACTACTATAGTCTTTATTTGTCTCTCTCTCATAGTGCTTCGAATACAAAGTTTCAAGAAAGCCACACTTCCTGACCTTGGTTTCTGTAATTACTGGTCTGTTTTTTTTACCAGTTGTTTTGTTGAAATATTTTCTCCTACACCTGCAAAATGACCTGACCATTGATCAGAGAAGCCAGGTCGACAAGTTAATAAATATTATACAAGCTTAATGAAGCGTTGTTTGGAGGATTTGTGTTCCGAAATTTAGGTTCCGCTTGGCTAGCCTTTAAAAAACTCGTACATGTGTACACCTTACTCCATGACTGGCTTCAAACCGTTAACCAAAAGACCTCAACGGAATGATCATTTGCTGCCTGGCTGCAGTACCCTTTCATATAATAATCGGATCCTAATCACCACACCGTGTTCTTCTCGGGATGAATGACTCCCTGTAGATAAGGCACGGCGTTTGGCTAGTCAATCTTTTGGCCAGTCTATATAACAGGACCTCGAATTCCTGGAATTAAAGGGCATTCAGCGTCACCATGCAACCTCTTATCTGGATCTGCATCTTTCTCACCATAGTGGCTGCAGAGGAAAACTTCTGGACGTTGGGTTTTTTCGCCCAAATCGATGGAGGCATGTATCCTCTCACAGGTATGCACAAAGGAGGGATACATTACTTCTCGGCCACTTATCCAGCACAGCCAAAAACGCTTATTTTCTTGCACGGCCAGCTCATCACATATGAGCCTGAAGGTGCTCAGTTCGTGGGCTTGTACCAAGACACTTTGGTATTTGGACCTTACTCGATGAAGAAGACCTTTCGTTATGACCAGAAATTAAAAATCCTGAACCACGACTTTTATATGTGTGATAGCCCGAAAATTTCCTATGATATGTTTTTCACCTATGATAAGTACCCGGGCTACTGTGTCAAGGCCGACATCTTCCTTTTGCCCTATGACCTAACCGTAGGAACGGTCGTGAGGCCTTTATCCAGTTCGGACGAAGAGGAAGAATATATGTCTGATTTCCATGAGACTCTGCAAGAGTCACCAACTATGGTAAATAGAGAGCCATTGGTGTTCTATGCCAAAGTCAGTGGAACCCTAATACCGCTTTCCGGACTTTGTTTCAGGTCCAACGGATTGAAACTAAGAGTTTTATCCTATGGAAGGTCCAGGGCCACACCTGTGGAATTCACTCTAGAAGACAATTATGCCATGACCAGAAACACTCTCAGACCAGGAGCTTTATGGTTCCATAATGGCTTGGTGGGCTATGGACCAGAAATCCCCAAGGTTCGTTTGCTGTTGGATGATAAAGGAAAGGTTCTAAACGATTGGTTCTTTTCGTGTAAGGTCTACGGCAAGACGTTCTACGAGATAACGCACGGGTCTAACCATATGCCTTTCGAGGATTGTTCTCAAGTGGACCTCTACCTCTTGCCTTTTAACAGAGACAAATGGGACTCTCAGGATAAAGGCTCTGTTTCTGGAAAGCCTGTTTTTGTTATCCCAGAGGACAAATTGACTGAAGAAGAGGATAATTCTGAGGATGGCTCTGATGACGAGGGGTCTTCTGACGTTCCCAAACATTCTGGTCTTGAAAGCCTAGAAACGGAAGACCCTAACGTCCCCAAGAAGTCTGTTTCTGAGAAGCCAGTATTTGAGTCACATTTTCGCGAAGACCATGAGGACGATGAGGACAATAATGACGATGAAGATTCTTTTGAGGACCGTTCTAATCATACAGTTCCTGAAACGCCTCTTGATGGTCCTAAGAATCCGAGTGACTCTGATAATGCTCCTGGAAAACCAGACCTTGAGTTTTTCGAAGAAGTTGACAGACTGGACTCTGACAGCGAAGACGAAAAAAAAGATGAGGATAGAGTTGAGGGTGGAGATAAAAATGATTTTGACTCTGTCTCCACGCTCGACTTGATGTTTTCTTTCTATGCCAAAATCGAGCACAGGCATATTCCTCTTTCTGAATGTGAAATCCCCGATTTCGAGAGGCACAGTACCCTGTTGTGCATTGAAGAAGGGACTCCTGTTCCCGTCAAATTCACACTAATTAATGGGTATGCTTATACTTCGGAAACACATAATTCTGGGTACGCAGGGATCGAAGAAGAAGGGCTAGTCTTTGGACCCACAATTCCCAAGACGGATTTCAAAATGGATGGGCAAATGAGGCTCTGGAACCATGATTATTATGCCTGTCGCAGTACCTATGGCTCGTTCTATGTGATCACCACCAATAACAACTATGACGGTTGTTCTCCGGTGGAAATCTACCTCTTGCCTTATAAAAGAGAAGAGAAGGGAAGTCCAGATAAGTTAGAGAGAGACAGAACGAAGCGATAGGTTGAAGAACTGGTGGATTGGGAAGACAGGGTATTGAACCATTGGGACCCAGTAAAAGCAGAAGCATGACGAGGAAATAATTCTTAGTGTGGATCACTCAGAATGGACCACATTCTGCCTTCCAGTATTTTTTCGAGTTATCCATTTCCAACTGCTCTTCAACTCTTCAACTCTTTATCTGCTATTTGTTGTCCCTTTTTAGTGTTTTGTCTCCACTGTCAGACCATCATGGAAACTCAACCAAGAGGTCTTCCAAATGGTCACTTCAACACGACTTCAACACAATTGGCTCTTGAAAGTAAAGAGTCAAGAGTGAACAGAATGAAAGTTTGACAGAAGTTTGACAGAATCACAGTTTGACCAAAAAGATCAACTCCTGACTAGGAGTATTGATAGGTGACCGATAATATGGAGACACCTTCCATACACCATTTGAACTTAGTAGTGTTCGGTAAAAGTGGTATCTGTTCTGTAGCTTCAGGGTGAGTTCCAGTTCCAGCTCCACTTCATGACTCACCCAGTGCAGTTCCAGACATAGTTCATGGATTCATAATTGTTCTGTGAGTATAGTAGTCAGGAGTTTTGGTGAGTAGACCAGTGACCGGACACGTGAGCTAACGCCTGAGATTGGGGATTGAGATTGGGACAGTACGCACTGAACTGCACCTTTTTATAGTGTACCTTAAGAAATGAGAATTGACCACTGAGAATTGGTGAGCACTGGGAATGGAGTGGGAGTGAGGGTTGATACAGTGTTTTTCAAAACTATTCAAACGAGCGCACCAACATGTTTCGTACCCCCTCGCACAGTCTTTCAAACCAAATGGCGTAATGTTTCACACCAGATTTCATTAGAATTCAATATTCTGAAATCTTAAATCTGGAGGATTGCCTCATATGTACTACATTTAGGAGTCTTGCGGTACCAATCAAGGGTCAAAATGGACGGAAATGAACTGGAAGGGGTTAGAAACTTCTTGAATTATTGGGTTGTTTCATTTTGCTAGTGTGATTTGACTGTAGTGTGAAATCAATTATACTTCATTCTCCTCACTCAAAACTTGAGTATCATCCTTGAAAGCCTCAGGAATACGAACCACCATAAGTCGGTCATGATCAACAATGATTTTTAGAAGAATTTTCAAACAGATACTCCTGGAATAAGCATTCTGGAACAAATATTTCTGAAACAAAACTTTAAACAAATATTTCAGAACCAAAACTTTAAACAAATATTTCTGAACCAAAACTTTAAACAAAGTTTTTTAAAAAAAACTTCAAAAGAATGAAACTTGGGAATAATTGAATTAAAGTGAATTGGTAGTTAGATAAACCAAGAATCTAATATGCTCAATGGAAATGTAAAGTTGAAGCAGTATAACTGTCATGTTTCCCAATATGGTTTCACTAAATGGGGTGATCATCCATGGGTCAATCAAGGGCAGTAACCAATGACTAGTGAAAACTGAAACAAAATCAAAACATATATTCTTCTTATTATTCTGCTGGAGTGGGTTTGTCAAATGGTTAGTCCAGGAAACGTGTATAGAAAAGTGCAGGTGTGTGGACAGATGTATGGGGAGCGTGCATCTTTTATATGGTGGACCCTTAAAACGCAGTGGCTCACGTGACACAGTCAATTCATATTGGAGAGGTTAAATAACCACGTGATGTGAAACGTGGCCATTTGACCGCGTGATCTGAATCTTGGCCATCTGAACATTTCAACTTATGTTTTAGAATATGTATTGATATACAGGAATATGTATTGATATACAGGAATATGTATTGATATACAGGGATATGTAAATTGTACCTTACAAGATCAAAGTCTTAAACGAGGTGCGAGATGGGTGAAAGCTTTTCAACCACTAGTGACCTGCACATAAAGCATCACTCAACCGCATCCAACGCCTCTACGACGTACATCGACTCCGTGCATGCTAAGTACTCGTTGACAGAACGTGGCCTTTTGCACCACGATAACGTACACCCAAAAGATCACTATAATCATGTACACTCCGAAAATACTATAGTAGCAAATTCTCATATATAGGGCCCTGAATACATGACGAGGCTTTAGTATCTAGTTCAACAAGTCATGGCTCTTTGGTGCGTAAGAATACTCCATACAGAACAGCCAATACTGCCAAGCACGAGTGAAAAAAGAGGGGGAATATTTCTATTTTCTAAGGTCGAACCCGTACACCGAAGGTTAAAGTGTTGGTAGGACTTTGTAGAAGGGGTTTATTCTATTTTTCCGAATAAAAACCGTACATCAGTGGGTTGGTTATGAGCCCTGCCGTCTCGCTATCACTTTAGAAGTGGCTCCAAAAGTAGTATTCCATGCGAATATTGATCTCTTGTATCGTACCATACTTTATACTCATGATGTAACATATTCACCCATAGAAACAGTCGCATTATTCCCATTAAAGCAGTCCCAGTGACACAAAAAGAGCCCATATTCATTTCCTGAATAGTAATAGTTTGGGAAAATGTAGATCAAAAGGTTAGTGTTAGCTCCACGATAGCCAGGGCCCTATTCATAGACGATTCATGAAGCCTACTCTATCCGATCTGAATAATGGCCTTTGAAAATGCCGTATCATGGCTTTTCCGAATATTCTAGAACGATCCCTACCACTGTTGTGGAGAATTTTCCGGTGCTACGTTTCTGTCAAAGTTATGTAAGCCGCTTCGGTTCCTCTTTTGAGGTATCTTCCATGAACATCGTTTTAGTGAGGCATAAGTGTATTAAAGAACAGATTTAGGTGGATTGACATTTCATAGTGTCATCCATAAAGTTATACTCATAGTAATAGTCATAGTGACACTGACACTGACTGAAATGGACTGAAATTGATTGACACTGACTGACACTGACTGACACTGACACTGCAATAATTAATATATTGGATTACTGGAAAGTACAGTCAGTCAGAGTCCCAACTTCTTACTCCAAGTATTTAAAGGAAGACATAGAGCTAGACTCAGTCATTGAGGAAGATAAAAACAGTCATTGAAGTAAGAGGTTGGGCTAAATTCAGTGTTAATCAATTCAGTCAGTGTTAATCAATTCAGTCAGTATCAATTTATGACTACAATGGCTTTACTACTCTTGCCTGGAAACAAAGTACAAAATGTCCATTCTTTTACCACCAAAATTTATACAAGGCTCTCAATTACGTGCAAGAACAACGAACAGAGCTCAACTTAAAATATGATTCCGGTGATCCAGATGACGCAGAATATGATTTTCTTTTTGATAGCCATAACAATCTTACCTTTGCGGATCAAGATGAACAATTACTCACGTATGCCAAGTTTCTTTTCAACAATTCCTCCAATAAAAGGCATTTCAAATTCAATAAGGTTTACCAAAAACGGCATTTTATTAATTGTTTCAGTGTCTACATTTCGGACAGCAAGGGCAATTCTTGTACGTATGCCAGAAAGAATTAAAATGGCGCACACCCATTCTAGCAGAATTATGAAAATCTGGATAAACTTCCACCCCACTCTTTAAAACAAAAAATGTCACATAATATATCTTGGAGACTTAACAAAACTTCAGTTCATCCCGACTCTCTAAAATATTTTCTAATTAATGAGTAAAAAGAACCTCTCTACTAAAAGACAAGCCAGTCAATGTTAGAGTGGGTGTCACTTAGTGTCCTGTGCATGCATTTCCCCCACTTACAAGTCTTCCTTCTCGACTCACTTTTACTATTTCCAAGTGGTCACACCTTGCTTCACTCACTTTTACTATTTCCAAATGGACACACCCCGCTTCACTCACTCTTACTATTTCCAAATGGTCACACCTTGATTCTCTCCATTTTCTAGAGAATGTGCTCCTATTTCTCGTTCCCAGTCTCTTCTTTTTAGTATACTCCCCCAAAGCTTGCATTCACGTGAATCGGAATCAGAGAAAGGCACTTGGAGCTCTGGCAATTTTAAGTAAAACCCCATGAACCCTAAATCCTTCTGAGTAGTTTTTATACTGCATTTGGACTGCGTGACCGGAGATCTGGGTATGTTGTGCAGAAAGTGAGCATTGAGGGAAGGTTGCAGTATGCGCAGCCTAGACTTCCACCACTTGTGGTCACATCAGCAAAGTGACGTGGAAAAAAAGACGTATAAAAACCAGCAAAAAAGCTGTAGTTATATAACACAGCACAGTCTTTTTTACCAATTTTTTTCCCATTTTTTTCCCATTTTTTTTCCAATTTTTTTTCCAATTTTTTTTCCCATTTCTTTTCCAATTTTTTTTCCAATTTGTTTTCCAATTTTTTTTTTCCCATTTCTTTTCCAATTTTTTTTTTCCCATTTTTTTTTCAAATATGAAATCAACATCCTTGCTCTGTTTCTCGTTGATCGCTGCTACTGCGTGCGCACGCATTAAAGACACACTAGTCCTCTTTGCAAAGGTCAAGGGTACACTTTACCCACTTTCTGGAACCACGCTTGATCACAACAGCACGTTGACGGTGATCCTCACCTATAAAAACCTTCATCCCGATCCGGTGTGCTTTACTGTACTGGATAACTATTTAATTAGCCATTTTGAGGGGGAGGGGCCAGAGAAGGTGGGGTTCAGCAATGGGTTACTTGGATTTCATGGGGCTGAGCACAAGACACGGTTTTATTTTGATGCCGACCAGAAGGTCACCAACGGTCGCTTTGAGTCGTGTGAGATCTACAATGGCCTGATCCGGGGCATAGTAAATGGCCATACTGATGTCCCCAAAAAACACTGTATTGAAGCAGAACTCTACCTTTTGCGATACCACAAATATTTGGGGTCTGACACACAATATTTATCGAGGCCTGTAGTAAAAGGAAAAAGCAATGTGTCATCTTCGAAGAACTTATTATAGGGATTAGTAACAAATTCTGGAACACTGTCAGGACCAAAAGTCAGCACCGTGAGGACCAAAAGTCAGGATCTACAAAAAGGTTAAAGAGCAAAGTTTGGTACGAGCAATGGTTTGACACAAGAGATTTATCTTTAAGGGGAGAATAAATGAGGTAAGTGATGAAGTTGATGATCTACTACATTGACCACTTGATATTGACCTCTAAATATTGACCTCTAAATATTGACCACTTAATATTGACCTCTAAATATTGACCTCTAAATATTGACCTCTAAATATTGACCTCTAAATATTGACCTCTAAATATTGACAGAACACTGACTTTTGAGTACTGATCTATGAACATAGGTGAAATCTTGGGTAATGCCTTGGATATTGGAGTGTGTACAGGAATCTATCGCAAGTAGCCAATGTTAAGTAGTTGGTCTGATAGATACAGATACTCTGAATAAATACAGATCACCGGATTAAAAATAAATTTAAATGTATTTCTGAATGTTAATGCTTCTTAGTATTGAAGGATCCATTGACACTGGAAACGCACTAAAGTAAAGCTTAATAAAAAATGTCCAGAAAAAAAACCTAACTAGGACTTAGATCGTACTATAGGTCACATACTACCATACTATTCAGTCATTTTTCGAGCAATTGAGGGTTTCCAAATTTTATATTTTGGCTTTTCAGAAACGGCTTCATGATCATGTAAAGGTCTTTTTTATAGAAATTTATTCTTGGCGAGATTAGAGTGTTGGTCTGAGTTCTTACTTTCGCATAGCCTCAACAAGTTGCGAAAAAAAGCACCTCATTTCAGCGTACCCTAGAACAAGCACTTAAAAATCAGAAAGTCAATGAAATCATTCGGAAAACAAATATTCCAAATCTACCACCCCCTGGTTTACCACTACTAACAAACCCACCTTTTTTTACAGTCGAATTCGACTCTTTTTGCATGGACTAGTGAGATCTGCCTGGCCCAGCGTGGACCATTTATACGCACTTTCTAGTGACTGCGCGCACACCAGTTCCGTATTTCGCCCTTGACACACGCACTCAGAGACGCACTTAGATAATAAAGGACAGCCCCTCCCCCAAATAATGGCGTAAAAAAAGAGCTCCACACGACAATGGAAACCACGTGACTTCAAGTAATTAGCAACCAAAAAGACAATGGCTTCAATTTAAAAGCGATGTCCCAAATCACTGCAAAACATCTATTTCTTTGGAAAACAAATGGCCTGTTATCTTTAGGAGAATACTCTATGAGTTCGTGGAGATGAACTGGAGATGAACTGGAGATGAACTGGAGATGAACTGGAGATCAACTGGAGATCAACTGGAGACTGAACTCTGGAATGATATGCGAAAGTAAGTCTTTTTTCATATATCGTTGAACTTACTATTCTATACATTACTATTGGACCTATTTTTCCATATTTCAGTATATATCAAGGGGGCCTATTATGGTGCATAATTGTTGTCCTGTGCAAAGATGGACTGTGCGTGGACAAATCAAAAAATTCTGCGTCAAAGCTTAAAAAATACTCCGCACTACAGTCTGGCGGCACCTGTTGTTGTTCTTTACATAAATGCACATTGTTGCAACAATCAAGGGGTAATATGAATGACTCCTATCAAGTGGATTCAATTTAGCTCTTCAAATATTACTCCGGAGCCACGACCCAACCGTTGCAAGAATTGCTACCTTTTGCGATTATGCCTAGTTCCATTCTTTGGCCAAATGCCAAATACAATGGTTCATGAACAAAAAAAGAAGGTGGCCAAAAAAAATCTGTTACGGAGCAATTAAACCACTCAATATCAAAGCAATCAAATTTAATTTTTTATCACAGCGTCATTAAGTTTATGGATAGTGGTTAACAGTTGCATTGATGACGGAAAATACTCCAACAATAATATTTGTCACTCTATCTAGTGATCGAACGCCTCTGATTGCCCCAAAACAAGTTGGCCGTCATACTTTAAAAGACACACTTTATTATGCGCATAGATTTTGGCAAAGCTATCAGAAAACAATATTCTGTTCCGGGCTATTCTTGCTATTATTTCAAGACTGCAAGTCTCTTTAGGATAGGTACTTTTCTGTGCATTTCATTGAAAAATAACAAGTTTTCCTTTCCTTCCTCCCGAAAACACCCCAAGAGATCATGAAATTTTCTCTTTTACTCTCCTCTCTTCTTGTTGCTACCAATGTTCGGGCAGAAATCGCCAACCCCTTCGCCTTTTTTTGTCAAGGTTAATTGCACTTTTCTACCTCTCTCCAGCATCTTGTATGATCAATCCGAGTACGAGGTAAGAGCTTTGACATATGGTGACTCATGGTTACCTACTGCTGAGTTCGAGTTACAGGAAGGACAATATGCTTTCAGTAATGATACAGAAAGACCAGGATACGTGACATTTTATTTCTCTGCCATCGTTTTCGGGCCTGAAATGCCCAAGGTAAGGTTGGGTTTGGATCGCTCCAAAAAGGTTAATGTCCATCCGTTATTTTCGTGTCCTTTGTTCGCAGAAACTCACCGTATTATTCGGTTCAAAACTTCAGACCCCAAGTGTTTTCCTGTGGATGTACACATGTTGCCTTATGACAGAAAAACTAATTCTGTGTTGAAAGAGCCCGAGGAAACGAAGGCGTAAAGCCCCAAGGCTTCTCATTGTGTTGGTTTAGTGGCGAACAAGCCTAACGATTGGAAAGAATTAAAGCCCATAACTTCCGAAGAGCCATTTGCCTTTTTTGTCAAATTGCATAACACCTTGATACCTTGAAGCGGACTAGTATTGAACAGTTTCAACCCAGACTTGGGTTTGTTTTCTTATGGTCCCCTGATGATGAAGACTGAACAGTTTCGTGTGACAAATAACGTTGCTGTAGTTTTGAAAGGAAATTTTGGCTCCGTTGGGTTTTACAAGAACATGTTTGCCTATGGTACACCGCTCCTGGTAGAGACGTTAGTTTTGGATACCGACATGAGGGTTCGAAACCGTAACTTCTATTCGTGCAGAAACCGGTTCAACAAAGACAAAATCATTGTCACCAAGAATGTTAATGGGTTGTGTACTAGTGTGAAGGTTTACATGTATCCTTACAACAATACAGCCAGAAAACATTGGCTAGTTACTAAGCAGACGCATCGAGAAGCTGAAAAAAGGAGGCTTTGGACTTGGGAAATTTTGACAGCACCATAATTTGATTATATGTCTGTTGAATGGTTCTAGCAATTCACCATGTGCTCTTTGAGACTGTTTGATTGTTAGTTGACTGTTAGTTGACTGTTAGTTGACTGTTAGTTGACTGTTAGTTGACTTTTAGTTGACTATTTGGTGAGTCAAATAACCTTTCAGAAATTTATTGATCTTTTTACAGCAAAAAACGTACCGTACTTAAGCTCTGTATGACAAACAGTATACAATTTACCAAGGTACAGTCCAAGCCTTTTTCCGAGGCAATGTATAGTATATATTCACATTTTGCATCTTAAATTGCCTGGGTGTCTCTTATTCAATTCTCCACTTTGATATGCAAATTGGGTCTTGTGTCTTGTAAGATCCTTGCATGCTCTGGGGTAGATCTTGGGTACTATATTTTTGTTTTTTCACCAGGTCCAATTTCAAGAAAATATCCAAGTAAATATGCTCCATAAAAACGAAAATACTCTATATATCTATGATTTTTAATTTCCACTACCAATGTATTCTGTATTCTGTATCCTGTATTCTGTATCCTGTATTCTGTATCCTGTATTCTGTATCCTGTATTCTGTATTCTGTATCCAGCGTGGTGGTAGATACGTAGATGGAGTGACTCATTAGAGTATGAAGTTATTTGGGTGCAAAAGGTTATGAGCCCACATTCTCCACTTCATGTGAAGGAAGTTGTCTATTGAAGACCATAATACTTTGTAAAATGCCTGTTAGTATTCTTCCCATAAATAATCACTATTATAAACAAGCTCTTTCAAAAAGAAATCTAGTCCCTGAATTACGTCCTTTAGGAATCATCAATAGAGTTCTGTTGAAAGTGAGCAATGAATGATCATTTCAGAAAAGAAAAGCGCACACCAAAGAAAATCTTAGAGTATGCTATACTTGCTTGTTGAGGCTATACTTAGCTTCTCTATATATTAGAAAGGTCCAACGCTCACATCATTCTTGTTGAGAGGGTTTAGCAAAGCTAGATAAGTCTATATAAGATGGAGTTCTTGTCCATACTAGAACTCATGCAGGACTTTGGGATTTATAAAACAATGTTGAATGAGTTGTATATTCGAATACTATAATATGCCTTAGACGATGGCTGAGGATTCATCTAACCTGGCGAACCTGCTCCTTCTATATACTTCCTTTACTGCTTCAGGTAACCCTTGAGGGATTTCTTGAAACAGCCAGCCTTCAGGATGTAAAACATTGCAATATTTCACATTGACCCGGAGACATCCTTATCAGTGAATCTCCCTGGTGAGGGCATATCACATGCGTCTACATGCATGGTGCCTTACGCCCAGTATTCAATTCTCCTTGAATAATAACCTCCACAGCATCTTATACTCACGAGTGGTACGGTTTGAGACTGAGCCTAAGCTAAGCCTCGTTAGTAGGATCCACCAAAACTAAATACTCGATTCTAGTGCTCGTAGGATTTTGCCTAACAGTCCATATCCTAGTGTTAGTTAATAAATCAGAAGATTGTTCATGAGAAACATACTAAGATGTCGTCTACTCCATACCTCCAGAAACTGCCAGAACACCAGGAACAGTCAGACCTCCAGAATCAGCTCACGTAAGTCCTCGAGTATTTACATACCTTGATAAGTCTATTAACTTTATGCATAATGAACAACAGTATATTACACTGAACTGTACTCCATGGTTGTTGAAAGGACCTCATGATGTACCTACTATAACGGTACAATGGTGTTAAGTAATCTACAAGTTCAGTTCCCGCACTTAAAGCAAACCACTTGTAAGAAACCAAATTTTAACTAAAACGAACACAAAGATATGATTCAATAGAGCTTTTAAAACAACATGCTTCTTCTAGAGACATGTTGTCGGCTCAAGCTTATCCCTGGTACCAACTTAACCTGCCCTCCAAGATCCCATCTTCATGAGTTCTAGTACTGTTATATTCACTATAGCTAGGACTCTAGCTTTTTCAGTATTTTGAGGATCGCCGTCCAATCCTAACAATTGCCTTTCCCAAACACTGCTTTCTACCATTATTGTCTAAGGTACCAGAATGGACTGTGAGGAGTTTTCCGGCAAAGAACCTAGCAATGACCGAGTGACTAGGCTACGCCATTGTCAACTACTTAAGTAGCCCGATTCCTCCCCCGGGTAATTAACGGTGAATAAACATGCTAATCTAATAATATGGGTCTCACACGACTCATCCGGACTTTGGGCCTTTGTTTACCGATCTCTTGGCAGGTACTACCTTTGGGAATTATCCTCTTGGGTATACCCACCGGGTAAGTGTACAAAAGTAGCAAACCCTAAAGCCTCATATTGTGCTCAAGGGTGACCAACGAATATATTGGGCACATATTTAACTGTATCAAACACCATACTCTATGGAGGTTCCAGTCAGCCACATCTAGAAGTCAGTGCATGTCTGACACTCTACTCCAACAGGAAAATATTCCACCACAGTACTTACTACAACTCTTTTACACCAATACTCATGGTAACATCTACACAGACTATAACTAGTGTAATTACTAATTTGGGTATGGATCTTGATGGGGCATTGGTTCAGGTTGGGTGGCATGACCGGAAGTGGGGTAAACCGGGGATGCGAAAGCGGGGAAACACCCGTGCACCAGGCCACCTCAGCAGAAAAAGGCCCAACGCAAACGACCGTTTTTTTCATAGTACGAAACTAAAAGCGGGCTAATAAAAATCCTGGAATTCCGGACTCCACAATGAATATTTTGGAGTCGACAATCTTTGTGTAGTGGACTTTTGGAGGTCCTGTAGCTGGACAATTCCGGCCGCGGCCCTCAATTCCGGTCAAGCTATTGCATACATCTCAGCATCAGTGCTCATAATTATACATCACTTCAGTATGTTAGAAACAGGAAACAATATAGTATGGCATTCTACTCCATGGCTTTTATTGAAAAGCCAAGCACCCAGCAACAAGGGTTGACTGAGTTAACCTGCTGTCGACTACTTCAGTAGTACAATTCCACTTTCTGGGGATTCATCAACGAAAGAAGAGAACTTAGTACGTGAAATTACACGAAATTTCAACACTACTGTAATAATAGTAACAGGAATGGAGTTAGGGTACTGTAGATTGTCATAATGGAGGATTAGTCTGCAAAACCAAGTACTGTTAGTACTTTTAGAACTGTACTAGTGCTTTGCAGCAATGGTTATAACAGTAATAGAGTAGTATGTGTAAGACTCCGGTTACTCCAGGCACTCTGGTTACTATGTTTATTCGGCAATGATTCGCCAATAGGAGGAATCAGAGTTGCATAGATCAGTAAAGAAAAGGGTGCGCGCAGCCAGGTGGCTAGTAGATATCCGGCGGAGAGGTTTAATAATACCTCAATAGGGGGGAATACCCATGATGGATCTAGCATTATGAAGAATGGAGAATGGAGTATGGAGTATGGAGAATGGAGAATGGAGTATGGAGAATGGAGTATGGAGAATGGAGAATGGAGAATGGAGAATGGAGAATAGAGTAGTATGGAATATACATTCAGCTAGAATCTCAGGGGTGTATGTATAGATAGTTGTTGAAATGGTGGGAGACTTTTTTATGTGACCGACATTCTCCACATACAATAAGCCAAATATATGTATATGTAGTGACTCAAGTGATGTACTTGGTGGAAGGGGGGCATATTGTTCACGCAGCATATTTTGAACTTCGTGACATTTCGCAGTAGGTGGGCTGCAAACGGGGTTGCAAACTGCTCATGGTGGAAATGGACATGGCACGACCTTCTTACAGCCACCACTTCCCCACCTCCCCAAAAAAAAAAAAAAAGGCATGTGACATCCATACTAATCTGGCTTAGATTTGTTGACTGTTTATTCAGATGGTTATTATAATAGCGAATTAATTACAAGTGGTGGCAGAGGTTATAGTGTGCACCAGTTGGAGAGTTCAAGATAGAGCCGGTCGATGGGTTTGGGTAGGACACGACCAGGCTATTGTCTCATGGTTCCCGCCGCGTTTCTAGAATACAGGTGTTTGGTTTAACTTAAGCGGAATAAGTCATATCACAATGGAGAAGCGGCCTGTGGAGTATCACATGGGTCTTTTTTTTGAGCTCAACTAAGCTTCGCATGGGTCCTATTTTTCAGCTCAACTAAGCATCACATGGGTCCTTGAGAAACATCCACTACACATCTAATACACCATCACTAATGGGCTTTATGACATTCTCCCAAAGACTTGCCACGTATACTTATGGCCCCAAAAAAAGGTTCTCTTAATTAATGGAATGTGTAAGTCCAAGATAGCTACTACATCACCTATCTTGTCTCATCTTACACTATTAGTGCTACAGCAGACATACACCAAACCATACCCAATATACAGTCAAATTGTCAACAAGTACCTAGCATGTACGGAGTCAAGGTACTTCGCCGAAGCATTTTATGCAGACCAGCGAAGGCATTATAAGCAGGTTATTAGTAGGTGAAGAGTTTTCACGCACTTCGCACCTCATCTAAGACTTTGGTCTTGTAAAGCACAACTTACATATCCCTGTATATTAATATATACTAAAACATAGGTTGAAACAAAACCGAGGACACATTTTCGCAAAAATCCATTCAATGGATCTGATTGTTTCATAATTCAATTTGCGAGGTGTTGATGACTGGGAAGATGATGAAGTGCATATTGAATTCAAGTCGTATCGTTTCTACTAGTCTGTATAAAGGACTAGAGAATGAGTGGGTATGTATTTCAACATATTTGTTGCATGATTGATGACTGGCACTCTTCTAGAAGCATTTGAAGTAACTCCAGTTACCTACTTTGATGTTGAACAATTGATTGTCTTGCCAATTGTTTATTCAGCATGAGTGAAATAACCACCCAATTGGGTCAGTGATGGAAGTTATTATGTCAATGAGATAATAGAGTAAGGAGGCGTAAGCATCAGCTTGGCAAGCTATACAGGACTTGTGCATAGACAAAGACATGACAATGGCTTCCTTGGCTATTGTTCCGAATATACTGCGTGACTCTGAGACCTTTGATTGAAGGAAAAATTTATATTTTGGACCCTCAGAAAAGAAGATAAATATGGCCAAGTAGCCCTTTTTCAGAGATACAAAACACCATGAAAAGCTTCCCGTTGATCTTAATCTTTTCTATTGCGATCCATGCTTTTAGTGAGCCCCTACACTTGCCTTTGAGTATCTTTGCAAAAGTCGATTATGCCTTGGAACGCGTCTCCATCATAGATTTAGCCAAGTTCTTGAATGCTCCCCAGGCAAATTCTCTTGAGAACTCATCAGGCAAACCCCATGGAAATTCTCTTGACACCTCATCAGTTGAACCCAATGGCCCCGGGCGAAAAAAAGGGCCTGAGCATCGCTTTATGATGAGTTATGGAAACGCATCGGCCACTTCCACCAAGTGCTATTTGGATTTCGGCAAACTTTGCTGTTCACACGAGACTGATTTCAAGTGCTTGGCGTTTTCACGTACCTCGGACTCCTTTTCCGGACCTTTATGGGATTCAAGATTGAAACTAGATAGAAGACTTCGGATCCTAAATGGGCAATTCTACTCGTGCCCCGGCCCCAAAAAGTTGCGTGTTATCACCTTTATTCGAGAAAAAAATTGTTTTCCAGTCGATCTCTACCTCTACATTTATGACACCACCACCGGAAATCCTATATCAAAGGATAAACGTGTTTTTGAGTACTTGGATGAGCTTGAGAACTTTATGAGTACCTTTACCAAGGTCCCGAATCCGCCTCCCACCAGTGGGTTTTCTAGTATTGTGTTTGGTACCTCTTCTTCTCGAACAAGGACGCGCTTACAAAGCACGCGTCTTCACCAACTCTGGTCTGAACGAGCCTTAGCCAGTAAGCAATAGATGAGGTTCTGCAGAAGATACTAACCCAGTATTTAAATAGTTGACTTTTTTATATACGAGGCAGTCCTAAGTGAATACCAGTGCCAATACATTTTGAAAGAAACATTAGAGTACCAACTGGGTCCAGACACTTACCGATCTAGAATGCAATGCCAATGTTTTTGATACTAGGAGACCAGATTTGGTGTAGATTTTTAAATAAAGAAGTGTAAATCTGATACCTGATTTTTTAGAAGCAATTTGTTGCAAATGAATAAATCTGAACGTTAAGATGTGATGAAGAACCCATTACTGAGCACACCACAGTTGAACCAAACACTCCAGTTACGGTTATTTGGTAGTTACTGTGGGGCATTCAAAAACGGGTTTAAAAAGTCCTTTTGGGGAGTTACAAAAATATTAACACGATTTTTTGTTTTCAAAGGTGAGTCTAGATTTTGGTCTATTATGGTGAGCTCATACTTCGCACAGCTATAAACACATGGAAACCAGTTCATATGGACCACCTAAACGCTATTCTTTACAGTATACATTATGGAGCTACCAGATTCAAAAAAAACTCCTATTTCTTAAAATTATTAAAAATATGCTATCAATTGGAGTATAAAAATTTTTTTGGGGTGTGGCAGTTTGAGGTGGAAATCACAAACCTTCGACCACACGGACAATATCGGCAACTTCGCCATAACCGGTGACCTCCAAGCCCCCTCCCACGCCTGCCAAAATGTTTTTGGTAAGACTCTTGACCAAAGGAAGGTAGTCTCCCCAGCCTCTTCTCTCCATCTGGTTTGGATTATTAGACTTCAAAGTTAAAACCAGGAACAGTCACCATTTCCTCCAATAACATAGCGTTCATGTCGGCGAATTTTTCTGTGTCAAGAAGCAAAATTTTGGTCATTTTTTCAATAACANGCCTGCCAAAATGTTTTTGGTAAGACTCTTGACCAAAGGAAGGTAGTCTCCCCAGCCTCTTCTCTCCATCTGGTTTGGATTATTAGACTTCAAAGTTAAAACCAGGAACAGTCACCATTTCCTCCAATAACATAGCGTTCATGTCGGCGAATTTTTCTGTGTCAAGAAGCAAAATTTTGGTCATTTTTTCAATAACATCCACTATTTTTTGGTTCTGTTCAGCATCTGGCTGAGGTTGAGCTGGTGCAGCATATGCAATTGGAAGGAGAGCGAGGGTAAAGAGAGATATTTTCCTAGTAAAAAAGAGCGAAATGGGCTAGAATTTGAAAGTTGAAACCGAAGTTGAAGAGGTGATGGTTAGTGGAAAAATAATGGGGGGGTTCCAAGACTTTATAGGCTGTAGGTGAGAACTGGAAGGGTAGTTACCGGATGAGTATTGTGGTGAGCTTAATGGGTCTAGTGCACGATCAAGTACCGTCAATATCGAACTAATCTACAGTCTACAGGCTATTCTTGTTATTTCGGTTGTTGTGAGCTGTAGAAATTTAAAGTTGACCTGATGGTGTACCCTTGTAATGAGAAGCCAAAGTGAGTAAAGGGGGACAGCTTGGACTAACGAGAAATAACTAAAGGGGGATGAAAAACGAGTACTTTTTTTTATGAAGAAATAAGTAAGGAATTAATGTTTTGGTGTTATTTCTTTGATGTACTTGAGAACTTGGGCTCTACAGTATATTGACTGGCTCAAATGCAGGCTGACAGGAATGATACCGACCGCCAGTTGGTAATCGGCAGTCATAATTTTTCTGACTATTTTGTTTAGCTATAAAACTTAGTTATGAGCTTATTAGATGAGGACTAACTCGTTTAACTTGTGGAATCGGTTGTTGACAGTATAATAGTAGACGAAGAGGGACGTTGTGTGCAGGAAAACACATCGAGTATTCAGCGTACCAACTATAATCAGCAGTAAATCAGCCAATAATAAACATGAAGACTTCTATACTATGATGTATGTAGATTGATACCTTTTGTGGTCTTCTATGGTACTTTCATGCCCGCAAACCTATTAAATAGCCTCAGTATCCTGTCACACTAACAATAGTCACCCATACTTATACTCTTTTCAGCAAGCCTGAAGTATACTATTCTACAATAAGATAAGTTAAATATTTATTAATCGAAAAATTAAATAGATTTATCTAAGTAAACATCGAAAAAGTCAGAATCTCGGTTCAAGGTTAGAGCCTAAGGGTCACGTGACCAAACTCTAGACCAGTTCTTTGATCCTTTTCTAGACCACGAATTCAAAACTGTATTATTGTTTAAGCAATAACACAGGCTGGCGACCATCCGTATTTGGTCTTGAGGGTCCAGAAGTTGTCCTTAGGAGCAGCAGTGGATTTCTTGGATTGTTGTTGAGGAGCAGCCATTTTTGTAGTTGAGAGATGATGAAAAAAAAACAGAGAAAATGGGATTTGGAACCATCTTAAATACTTTTCAAATCATCTCTCGATGTCCCTTGATGCAGGTCCCGATCCACATGCTTGCAAAGATGTTTTGACCGGTGCGTCTGGAGTTTTAGGTACTTGCCTAATTGGGCCACCACAATAGTCGAGCAAAAGAAGTCACGCAGCTTCCGCATCCCTCTAATATTCCTACAGCCCTGTTTAGAGTCACTGTTTATACCAGATACTGTTTTTTTTGTCTTTTAAAAGAATCTAGTTAATAGAGAATAAGTAATTCCGAGGTGTTCAGAAGAGTGGTCATTGCCTATTGGGGTTAAGACGGTTTGGGATAATTATAACTAGTGTAATAAACACTTTAATGTGTCTAATTTGACGTGAGAGGATTCAGTGCATATTGAAGGAGTCAAAGTTTGTCACAGTCCCACATATACCCATGCGAAAGCTCTGGTTTCTGTTAAGTGTATAACGCATACTATAGAACTGATATCTTCATATACTAACAAATGCAAGGATTAGAGATGTGACAAAAAAATTCTGGGAGAAAAATAAAAAAAAAAAATGTATATCTAAAAACCTTCTATAGTAAACTTACGTGGTACATTACAGTACTACAATACAGTATAGTATAGTGCGGAATTCTTCCTAACAATAGTGAAGAGATACGAGACCCTGCAGACCATGTATCGTTTATGCATACCCATGTAAAATTCTAGGCACTTTACACCTGTTCATCATGAAGAGGCAAAAAAAAGTACTACTTCACACAAAAAGTACTACTTCACACAAAAAGTACTACTTCACACAAAATCTACTACTTCACACAAAATCTACTACTTCACACAAAATCTACTACTTCACACAAAATCTACTGACTCTTGGACTGGTCTGGAATGAAATCTCCAGCTGCTTATAGTATGGCTGCAAGGTTACATTTAATTTACATTTTTCATCAAGTATTCTTTAATTTTTTTTTCTTTCCAGGCCCTTTTCGAGGGTTTTAGCTAGTATAAATTTTCGAAATTAAAAAAATCACGATTCCAGGGCCTTCTCCGTTTTTTTTTTAGTTCTGGAACCTTACTGGACTGCGCGCAGGTACTCAGATATTCCGGAGAAAGACCAGAATCTAGACTTAATATGAACCAAGTATAGCTGGGCGTGAAAAATGTACTCAGTGGTAAATCAGCAAGTATAGAATTTATGCCGTGGTCTGGGTCGCTCCTTGTGCCGTAATTGCAGGACATGATGCTGGCCGAACCCCGGAAACACAGGGCTTCAAACCACCGTATATACTAATTGTATTGCTTCTTATCTACATAACGTGACACCAATTCTCAGCTTTAAGGTATCATTTTAATCCAAAACCAACCCTAATGGCAAATGAGTGATTTCTTGGATTTTTGTATTACAGTTTAAGGAGTCAGTATTAGTGTTTCTGGTTGAGGAGTCCATGCAAGAAAACGGCACTACCATATAGACTATTCTGGCACACACATCGAATTTTTAGGCGTCAGTTTTGCCCTACCACCACAAAATAGGCATTTAACTGCTATGAGTTGGTTCAAGATGGAAATAATTGGTAGTAACTAGTTCGAGGGCTTTTTTACAGTATTAAAGAACTGATTCTAGAGGTGGTGGACTTAGATTTTTCTGGACACAAGTGGATTAGGGTAAACTTTCTCTAGAACTAAAGAGAAAGCTTTCTTATACAGTAAGTGTGTATGGATCATAAATACCCCAAGCCAGACGTATTGTTCCTTGCATCCAGAGTCATTTGTTGTACATGCACACCTATTGTTCTTCAGGCCGTGTGACTAGTCAGAAAGAGAGTTTCCTGAAGAATTTTTCTATGTAAAAGAAACCTTTTTCCTCTAAGGCAAAAAATCATACATTCACCATGAAAGCCACTCAATTATTATGTCTCTCTCATCTCCTCCACAGTATAAGCACACCCCCAATACCCATTGGGATTCTTTGCTAAAATCGCAGGCGCCTATCGGCCGCTTGGAGACTTCTACTATGACTCGAAAGCTAACAAGATGAGTATTATGACTCATGGGAAGATGGTGCGTCACCCGGCGGAGTTTTCTCTACAAGATAACATAGCCCCCTCTGAACACCCACTCATTCCGGGGTGTCTTGGGTTACACGATAGATGACTTGTGTTTGGCCGCCAAGTCATGCCCACTAGCTGGGACTTTGAGGCGAATATGATGGTGAAGGGAAGGCTTTCCAGTCATGCGACATCTTCAACACCAAACGGCATGGGATTTTCTATGGACATTCCCATTTTCACAGACATAACTGTGTGGACGCTGAAGTGTACCTCTTGTCGTATGATCCCAAGACTGGAGCTGTGATGAGTATTTCTTCGACTCAAAACGAGACGGTGACTGAGCTGATTGAAACTAGTGAGCCGAAGATCACCAATAACCTCCTTCCAATCAGTGATTAGCTCCAAGTAATCAATTCTTCCTCTCTGATCCTTTACTTGTAGTTTATAGTGTAGAGACTCGACTATATATAAGTAGAGTGTAGTTTCAACCTATGTTTTAGTATATATTGATATACAGGGATATGTAAGTTGTAACTTACAAGACCAAAGTCCTAAACGAGGTGCGAAGTGGGTGAAAACTCTTCATCCACTAGTGACCTGCATATAGATGCCTTATTAGTCTGCATACAATGCATCTACGAAGTACCTTGACTCCGTACATGCTAGATACTTG
>NKZC01000328.1:0-15355 GCA_002374385.1 Metschnikowia borealis | reverse complement strand
ATGGATGGATGGATGGATGGATGGATGGATGGATGGATGGATGGATGGATGGATGGATGGATGGATGGATGGATGGATGGATGGATGATGGATGGATGATGGTCTACAAAGTCTAATCTACAATTGAGACTTATGAGCTCTGTTCACTGGCTACGACATATACAGTAGCTAAAGTTCTGGTTCCTAGGCGTTGCTTACCTAACGCAAAGCTCCTCTGCTGACCTTCTCCAAAACGGGGTCGTACGCCACCTCCGAGAAGTCGGTACCCTGGATGTCGGCAGCCACTCCGTTCAAGGCTCTTCTCAAAGCGTCCTTGGACGAGGCGTACACCATCTTGGATCTCACGGGCGCAGTGTCTGGCGACCAGGTGAAGAAGACAATCTTGGATCTCTTTCCCTCGCCTCCACCAATGTCATACTCAAAGTCGTACACGGCGTACTTGCACTCGTTCTCGGGGAACTTCTCCAAGAACGCCTCGTAGTCCGAGTCGGTGGACGTGGAGTCCACCACAATCTCGGTTTTGGCGTCGTTCAACGCATAGATGATGAACTTGTACTTCTTGCCCAACTTCAAGTCGTTGAAGGCGGCTAAGGATTCATCGGCGACGGCTACTCTGTAGGTTAGTATTGGAATGCTTATAATGGGAAGGTGGGAACTGGATGCATCATTACTGGTCCTCCGTGCATGTCATAGTGTCTTTCGTGCTTCTTCCATGTGTTCTTGTCATGTCATAGTGTCTTTCGTGCTTCTTCCATGTCTTCTTGTCATGTCATAGTGTCTTCATGCTTCTTGTCGCGTCGTGTCTTTTCATCTGGTTATCGAACAAAGAACGAAGTCCATATCATTATCAGCTCCCCTCAACTCTGAATTGCACTGTCCATCTTAAATCTATCAATAGCATTTCATCGAAATCCATGGCCAATATATCAAATATCATACAATGACATCATAGAAACCATAGGAATTATGGACATCAATGACACCAATGACACCAATGACACCAGTGACACCAATGACACCAATGACACTAAGATAGACATAGACATCAATAGACAATAACAGTAGTTATGGCAGTGGTGACATCATGTCGTCATTACGATAGTCCCAATGACAATGCCACCAATGACAATGCCACCGATGAAGGAAAACGTAGTGACACCAATAACGATGACAGTAATACCAATAACTAATAATGACAGACAGTAATG
The DNA here is from genome assembly GCA_002374385.1 of Metschnikowia borealis. Taxonomy (NCBI): domain Eukaryota; kingdom Fungi; phylum Ascomycota; class Pichiomycetes; order Serinales; family Metschnikowiaceae; genus Metschnikowia; species Metschnikowia borealis. Next base: position 14,147 of record NKZC01000328.1, on the reverse strand, counting down.
AAGGACGGTAATGACAGACAGTAATAAAGATGTTGACGGTAATGACGTTAGCGTTATCAGTAGTCTAAATAAAATGGTACCATAATAGGCAACCACAACAGCATGTCATCATAAAGCATCATCAAAACATCGAAAAATCAAGATCCACAAATCATGTCGTATAATAACAGCCGTAACATAATCACACTGCATTCAAACACATGCTCTTAGGCAACCAGGCACCGTAACGAGACACCGTAACGAGACACCGTAACACCATAACGAGACAGACATTGACTGATATAGACACACTTAGACAGAGACAGATATCGTTAACAATAGACCGAAGGACAGACCGAAAGATAGACCGAGACAGACCGAAAGATAGACCGAAAGATAGACCGAAAGACAGACACCGTGAACAATAGACACCGACAGCTAGTAGTAGTGGTAGTCACGGCATGGAAATCACGGCATAGAAACATAAAGTGACTTTTATAATAACAGCCATTTCTATAATTATAGGGGTCTTTTCCTATTAATGTAGGGGTCCAGGGGAAGTTCCGTGGTGGGGATATTCCGGACTGGGGTGGGGGTGGGACCCAGATCACCCCATTTATTCTGCTGGACCCCTGGAATCCCACACCATACAATTTTATTTCCCTTTGCTTGTATATACATACCCAGATCTAGACTGAGGAGTTAGTATGGGTGGCGATGAAATTGGGATTTGTGGGTGGGGGGAGAACACGTACCATAGTAAATTGTTTGTAGTTGATATGAGGAAAAATGCGTTTCGGGGAGGCACGTTAGGAGGAACGTCGAGTGCGAGTGCTTGCTGTAGAAGCCTGCATACAAGCACACCTCCATTACCCACTACCCAAACCTCCACTACCGCGCCCACACGTTTCCATACAACACAGCGTAATACACGCCAATTTTCATGAAACCAAGTTAAACCACTCTCATCCCATTCAAATAGCTGGCTAGGTCTAGGTGTTTTCAATTTTTTTTAGTACTTCTACTTTGTTCTCCTATCTATGAGGATTTGAAGAATCTCACAACAAGATGTGGTGGCCGAGTGGTTAAGGCGTGAGGTGCAGGTTAAATAGCACCTCCTCATGAGCTCTGCTCTCGCAGGTTCGAATCCTGTCCACGTCGCTTTCTTTTTTTCTCTTTTCGCGCCTGGCCCTCTGCTCACTTCTGGCCCTGGCTCTGGCCCTCACTCCACCAACGCTGCTCTCCACGCGCGCACTTGTCTGCTGCGCTGCTACATCTCCTCTCCTCTCCTTTCACTACACCTACCTCCTACACCTACATCTTTAGGCCATGGATCTCTACGCCATCCTCGAGGTCGAGCTGTCGGCCACCGATATCGAGATCAAAAAAGCCTACCGTAAACTAGCGCTCCGCTACCACCCCGACAAAACCAAGGGCGATGCAAACGCCGAAATCAAGTTCAAGGAGATCTCCAGCGCCTACGAGATCTTGGGCGACGAGAAAAAACGAAGCGATTACGACTTGTACGGCCTGACGGATGGGCCCGATGCAGGAATGGGCTCCTACTCCAGCAATCCGTTTGCAAATGCATATGGAGGAGCAGATTATGGACCCGAAGACTTCTACAACACCTTCAGTGGCATGAATGGCGGGCGCCAGCCCCACCAACAGGTCAACCGCACACAGGACGCTCACTTGGAGGTGCACGTGACGTTGGAGGAGCTTTTCCGGGGTAAAACGGTCAAAATCACCCTGACCAGAGATATAGTGTGTGTCACGTGCTACGGCTCCGGAGCACGCAAGAAGGCCGTGCAGAGACCGTGTGGCGCTTGTGATGCTAAGGGATACACGGAGAAGATCAAGCGGCTTGGGCCGGGCTTTTTCTCCAAGGTGCACGTGGACTGCAGTACGTGTCATGGTGTTGGCAAGGTGACCCGCTCCAAGGACAAGTGTCGCCAGTGTGCAGGGGCCCGGGTGGTGGAGGAGACCAAGATCCTTGAGTTTGAGATTGCTCCGGGTTCCAAATCGGGTCTGACCGTGGTGTTGGAGGGAGAATCGGACCAGGAACCCGGGAAAACCACCGGGGATGTGATATTGACTTTCCATTGCAAGGACCACGACACGTTCACGAGGCGGGGCGACGATCTCTACTTCCTGTACACCATTTCATTGGTGGAGGCGCTCTCGGGGTTCTCGAAGGTGGTGGCCAAGCACTTGGACGGAAGGGCGCTCCACGTGGCCACTCCGGTGGGCAAGGTGTTACGTCCGGGAGACCACATCAAGATTGTCGGAGAGGGGATGCCGATCGCAGGCGAAAAGTCCCGATGGTTTGGCTCCTCTTCCAAGCGGGGCGACTTGTACATGGCCGTGGACATTGAGTTTCCCAAAGACAATTGGTACCTTGAGAAAAACGACCTTGTCAAGCTCAAAAATCTTCTTCCGACGGATTTGGCCGACAAGGCCGTCAAGACAAAGCAGCAGGTGCCGGCAGACTCTCTTCCGGAGGCCAATATCCAGTACATTTCGGATTTTGTTGTCGCCCGTGCTGATTCCACCAAAACACCTCTTCCTAAGTACGAGGAAGAGACAGAGAAGCAGGAGAATCTGGAGGATCAGGGTAATGGCTACTACGGTGCTTACAGCGATGCATACCAGGAACAAACCCCCGAGTGTGCCACCCAATAGGAGCCCAGAGGAACCTTAAGGTGGACGCCAAAAGGATTCCAGAGCGACACCTATAGGAGCCCAGAGGAGCCTAGAGTTTACGCCCCAGAGTTTACTAGGGCAGGAAGTTAGGAAGGATGGAACGGTCCATTCATGTATATATGGCAGAACCAGGTCTGCCGGATCGAGTCCTCATAATGATTGAGTATAGCACTGATCCTTGGTCATTCATTGCCTGTAGCTTGTCAATCCAGACACTTGACCCTTGATGTGAATATTGTCACTCGAAACAGTCATGAAACAGTAAAACAGTCATGAAACAGTGAAACAGTCATGAAGTAGTTATGAAACAATCAAACAGTCATGAAACAGACATGAAGTAGTAAGAAAGAGCCATGAAACAGCATATAATACCATAGAACAGTCATGAAACAGTCAACCAGTCTTCAATATTCAGTCTGAACTGATTAATTATTTGGCTTAAGCCCAGAAATGGAGGGACATGCACTCACAAGTAGTCAGTAGCCAGTAGCCAGTACATAATAGAAAGTGTATAGTAACAGGTGTGAAGTCAATAAAGCCAGTAGTATGTGTATAGGCATTGTAAAATATTCTTGACTTTTCTGAAACAATCCTGACACTGATTGCTTTGTTTCCTTTCGATGACTTCGTTTCTTGACACTCTTAAAACATTCCACACATTCTTCACATTTGTCTTTTTCTTTACACTTTCTCAAGCCTTCCTTGTCACAATGTTCACTTTCCTTCTTGATACATTATTCCTGACAGATTTTTCACATTTTTGACATCATTGAAGCATTCAAATAAACTTCACTTTCTTTCTTCGGACCTCATTTCTTAACTCCGTGTTGTTTTTAATTTTCTGTATTGCTTCATACCTTTCTTGACATTCCTGTGACTGGATCAATAATCAAGGAGATCATTGAGTTCCTGCTCCGAGAGTCCTATTGGCCCAGCCTTTTCCAACTCGGCAGTCATTTCGCTCTCCACATTGGTCTCGATTCTGGTGCTTTCTCTTTCATCAATATCACCCGCAATGTCATCAAGAGACATCTCAACGGAGGAGTCGAAACTGGCAGCCAAGGATTTTCTGCCCATGATTTCCGGCTGGAGAAAGCGGAATTTGGGCCCGCTCAAGGGAGAAATGCCTCCTGGCAGATCATGCAAAGGTTGAGGCTTTTCCGGCACGATTTCAATGCTATTTTCATCTTCAGCCAAAGTTTCAATGAGACGGTCCATTTGCAGTGCTCCCCTTTTCACCGGTTCCTTGGTCCGTTGAACAGGAGGGATATTGGAAGCATGTAGTTGCGAAGCAGCAGAAAACAGAAGAGTGGGTATTGGGCCCAATGCTTTGGGTTGTGGTTTCTGCAAAGAATCGGCGGAAAACCGGGGCACCAATGCCTTAGACCGGGTGGCTTCGTCTGCACTGAACAAGTCATTCTTTAAAGGGTTTGAAGAGGTCTTTTCCACCGGTTTAGGGGGTTGAGCCACACTGGGCTCTATGGGACGGCCTGCATTGAGCGCTGGCTTGGAGTGAGAGAACCCCAACGACGAATTGGATCTCCCTAGCGACGGCTGCCAATTGGAAGGCACCTGGGCGGATTTGAAGGGTAATTTCTGGGGTATGGACGATTGGGAACGTTGTAGCGATGCAAAGGGAAAGTTTTGGGCCAAGTTCTGGTCTTTCCCGCCCAAAGGCACTCTTTTGATGCGCTTGTCGCTGGCCGCTTTGGCCACTAGCGGTCTTTTTTGCGGCAACACGGCATTCTCGGATGTTTTGGTCCGCAACTGCTCTTTGGACGAAAGACTCACGTGACTATTTTCCTTATCGAGGTTTTCCCTCTTAATATGAAACGACATGTGGATTGGTGATTTGGTGGATTTTCGAAGACAGGGGGGGTAAATTAGGGTATACTTTAGGTGATTTTGGTGGAATGGTGAATTTTGGTTCAAATTTAGGCAAAAATTGGACAAAAATTGGACAAAAATTTTGGAAAAAAAAGGGGTGAAATAGGGGGCAAAATAGGGCTGAATGGGAGTGGTATAGGAGTAAAAGTAGGGGGTCAATTGGGAGTAAAAATAGGGGGTGGAAATGGGGGGACAGGGGGACTTAAATAGACGCAAAAGAGGGATAAACGGAAATTTCTTTTTTTGCACGTGACTCCCCACTAGTAGTAGTATAAATGTCTCAAATATGGGGGCCTGGGCACTTCTGGTGTGGGAGTTGAAGGAAGAGACGGTGGTCGTAGGAGGGCCAATGGTGTTTATTTATGTTTGCGATATAAGGTGCGGGTTATATGCAGGACGACCGATTTTATCGGGGTGTACCGGGATTTTATAATTAATTGAGGGTAATTGAGGGGCTGGTTGGTGTTTTGTGAAGTAGGGTGGGCTTGATTGGTTTAGTTGGTTTTGGTTTTGGTGGTTTGGGCTGGGGGGAGTAAATGTGGAAGCTTGTGTGATCCTAAAAACCCGTACACCATATAGTACCTTCTTGGTTATTGGGTTACACAGCAAAGATATGTGATTGTTGAGAAAGGATTTTGGTGTAGTAGGGGAGGAGGAACATAATGGTACCAATTTGGAAGAAAAAAAATTGGGTGGTGTATAGATACAGAGGGGTAGAAGTGTTGGCACTATATACAGGAATCACCTAAAAATAAGATTACTACAAGTTTTAGGTCTTTCAACCTAGATTGATCTTTGCAGAGTTTGGTAGTTAAGCATTTTTGGTTTGGAAGGAGGTTCGGCTGCTAATTATAGGATATCCTGCATACAGCACAACACCGTCTACTTAGATATAACCAACACACCAAATTGAGACTTCTGTTTCATATCTGTATAATATAGGAACAATCTTGAACAATGTGGAATGAGATTGGTGGCTTTTAAGGCCGTGGACTACCATAAGTGGAGTATGGTTCTGAGCCCTTATCCTATATACTGCAACCTGAAACACACATGAAACACACATGAAACACACATGAACACACACGAAACACACACGAAACACACACGAAACACACGTAAAACACCTTTGAACCCGCGGACCTGTACAAAAGTCTCTTCTCAAGGATTGTCTTAGTTTTCTGGTGTATTGTTGGCGTAGATATACAGACCTGCACACAGGCCGCAGCCACATCAACCCAGCCTACAAACACTACGTCTACACAGGCGAAGCTAACTAACAGAAACTCACGGAAGCTGAAACACACTTGAAACGTGAACAGTGAGCGTCGACCAGTGAAAGTGAATATCTGAAACACCCTGAAACACGGGATACTTACATGAAATAGTGAACACTGGGACCCGAAACATCCTAAAACACACGTGAAACATACCTAAAACACCCGTGAAACACCCGTGAAACACCCGTGAAACACCCCCAAAACATCCCTAAATCACCAGAAATGGCTAATGAGTACGTCTCCACCATCTCCTCTTCTACCGTGGGCTGGGCGTACCTCACCAACTGGGTGTTGGCGCTAGTTCTAGGCGTGGCGTTCATCTTCTACTTTGCCCGGCTCGTGGGGGCGCTAATATCGTTCCTTTTCCGGCTCTTTGTCTGGAAACGGTGCCGGCTACGAGTGTCGATCGGGGCGTTTCGAGTGTCGCCACTTGGAGGCCGCATTTCCGCCCGAAACGTGGTCTTTTCCAATGCTGACTACACCGTATCCATACTAAGGGTCAACTTCACGTGGCGGTACTGGCTCGTGCAGCTTACACGGCTCCCATCTTATTATATTGGTAGCAATGCTGGATCTGGCGTTTCCCTGGACCAGAATGCTAAACTCCCCACCCGTTTCCAGGTGCTTATAGATGGGCTAGAGATCTTTTACTATAACCGGACGGTGGCGTACGAGAACATCGTGGAGACGCTTAAAAAGGCTTCGGGGTCGGACTCGTCGGCCAGCTTTAAGTCTGCATCCACGGAACTGTCGTTGGCGGCGGCGCTGGACTCGGTGCTGACGGCTCTCAATGGGCTACTTCTGCTTTTGCCGGTGCAGGCTACGATCAAACGGGGGGCGTTTGTGTTGGGGAACCACCTGGTGCCCTCGATTTTGGTGGCGTCGTTTAAGACTGCCAGTGCTGTGGTCGACGTGTCCCGAGCCGCATGTGCCGATGACCTTTTCCGGCTCGTGGTGGACCTTGATATGGAGAAGTTCCAGGTCTCGTTGAAGCCGAATATCACCTTTGACCCGCAGAAGTATGCGGTGGACGACGAATTTGCGCATCCTCGTGATACGAAGCTTTCTAGGTCGAAGACGTCGAAATTCCGCTGGAAAATGGACCAGAAATGGCACAGAAGCCGGGTCTTGGCTCGTCAGGGCATCCTGCAGTTGCTACAGTTCCTAGACCCGAGAAAGATCCATCGGAAGGAGCCTTTGGTGCCGGAAAACTACCAGTGGCATGGGCTCCGGAGGTATGTGGGCAACTTTGAGCGAGATCGAGTGGTGGAACTCACGGATATCGACGAGTACGCCAAGTACAGCCTTGTGATGGAGTCAGAGGCCACCCGGCTACTCTACTACTTTGATTCTCCGGGTCTTCATACGGCTAAAAGCGACTTCCTGGCCACTCCTGACGATAACCCCGAGTTTGGCGTGGACTTGATTCTCTCCATGGCCACTATACACTACGGGTCGTGGGCCGACCGGCAACGTGGCCCACTCCAGGCTATTCTATTTCCTGGTTTAGCTCGGGATTCCAGTCCAACTCCAGATACAAGACGGCCTGGGTGTCTCCGGCTGTATACAGGCTTCAATTTCCGAATCAAGACCAATGACGAGATCATTTTCCGGGTCCCCACACGGGAGTTCAGCAAGGATAAAGGTGAACTCGAGCTCGGAAAAGACAACCCCGAGGTGCTGGTTTCCCGGGACAAAAAAGCCACTCGGCCGTTTGGCTGGATGGAGATGAAAATGGGCCGAGGCTCCGAGGTGCACTCGTTCAACTCGTACATCGCCACAACAGACGGGTGGCCCAATACGGTGGTGGTCAGGATGAAGAAGCTCGAGACCCGGACCTCGGTGACCCATAATATTCTCTATACTGCAGATGAACATACGGTGCATGGCAGTATCGGGTTTCCTCTCAAGTGGAACGGGCTCTGCAAGTGGGATTTCGATATGGTTTCCCAAAAAGGCCGTTTCTTTTTCCTCAGGGAACACGTTGACTTCTTCACGGACTTGGTGGCGGACTTTGGGTCGGGTCCGCCCGCCAGTTATGAGAACTACCGGCCGTTTCTCTACCATTTAGGGTGGAAAATCCACGACTTCAAGTTTTTTTTGAACGTTAACGACCACAACATCATCAACGACCCCTTGGACTTTGATTCCAACAAATACCTCTGTTTCAGTGGTGACAGTGTGGAAATTTCGCTGGTTATACCTCTAAATGGCGCTTTTTCCAGCACCTCCACCGTCGAGTACCGGATTTTCACACCAAAACTCGACTTGACGCTTGAAGTTCCTCCATGGCACACCGTGAGTGCTTTTATGAAGGGCAGCAAGAAGATGGGCTCCACAGACCTGTTTGAAGTGTCAGGATACTACACTTTCTACTCGCAGATCCAGTTGGACCACCACAATTTCGCCGTGATCAATGCCATTGGCGATAACATCACGCTCCTCTTCTACGGGTACTTTATCCGGTACTTGTTCACGTTGCGGGAGAATTATTTTGGCGATTTCACCTCGTTCATGACCTTTGAGGAGTACACGCAACGTCAGACTCCGGAAAACAAGCTTGAAACAAGCCTGAAACAAGATGCTGACTACTGGAATATCTTAAAAACGGAAAACGACTTGAATGTGTTGTTCACGTTTTCGGTGAGGAACGGAATGGTGGTTTTGCCGTGCCAGATCTTCGACTACTCCCGTCACATCAGCCTTACCTTTGATTATTTGGACGTGGACATCCACTTGACCAATTTCTACATGGATATGCAAGTGGACTTCTCCACGGGATACGGGTACCAGGTGCAGGGTCAGCTCCAGCCCGAGCTCGTTTTTTCTTTGGACCAGTACCAGAACCAGGTGGTCAGCAGCCCAGAAATTGTCATTGATGGCTTCTCTGTTCACACCCACCGCATGTTGGGAATCGACAACTTGACGTACCAGTGCAAGTGGGATTTTGCATGTGAGTCTATAGTGATGGATTCGGACGCTCTGCTTTTGAATGGGCTCTCTTTGGCGCTCTCCAACTTTGTTATGGGTTTCAAGGACTTGGAAAACATTCTCCTGTATGAGGTTCCGACGATTTACGATGCTGCCCACTTCAGTTTCCGGTGTCCGGAGATCCGGGTACGGCTCTGTACGGGGATTCCCGATATGTTTATGGAAACATGCTTGGGGGATGTTTTAGTGACGTTCAACGATGTGGCTAATCCTCGATACTCTAGCCGGATTAATGTTTTGGTGCCTCGAATCACGGTGAAGATCGAGGACGGCTCCAAAATCCATGCCTTTTTGGAAACGTCCTTGACCATCACGGACATATGCCAAAAACAGAATATGTTGGAGCATAGACTGATGCAACAGGCTCACGTGAGACGCAACGATGCTCCTACACATCGGGCTCCGTTTTATCTTTTTCCAGAGACAAAAGACGAGGTGTACGATGATGCTTTGGGCTCTGTGTTTGCGTCTGTGTCGTTGCCCAAAGCGTCGTACCCCTTGACGGAGGAATATTACGAGATACATGCTGGGGAAGAGGATCTTCTGAGCTCTTCCAGTTTCAGTGGGTCTTCTACGTCTTCGTTTTCGTCCAAATCGGGACGCACCAGCCTCGAGGCCTCGGGAATGAACCCCACTATCGATTACTACGACCCGGACTTTGCTCCAAGGAAAGAGCCGGACCCGGGGTGGCTCTACGACTGTTTTGTGTTTGAATTCGATACCGTCAAGGCGTTTTTGACCCCCAAGGCCGTGGAGTGCGTGTCAAACGTGGTTTTGGACGCCCACAACCTCGATTTCCTGTGTTTGGTGGACCGATTGCACCGGGAAACCATCAAAAAGCTTAAGAACTTGATTCTCCCCCGCCAGATGGTCGATAATATGCGTGTGGTGTGCCCCAATGTGGACTTGAAGATGTGTGAGGAGCCCGTGGAGTATCCCGAAATGGTGCACTGTGCATCGCCATCTTTCAACGTGTTTTCCGTGTCTATAATGGAGCCGTCGTTGGTTTTAGCCAAAGAACTGCACTGTAAGCGGAACAACTTTGTGCTTGACCGGAAAATCAAGACCTCCTTGGCTCTCCACGTTAAGGATATGTTTGTTTCGGTGTCTATTCCAACATGCTTTTCTGCAGGAATGACTTTGCATATCCACGGGGTCGAAATGTGGAAAACGGCTCAGGAACCAAAGGATTTAAAGTCCATTTTATCGGCCCTGGTGGCCAGTGTGCAGGTCAAAGTTGCTCCCAAGTTGATTGGTCAAGTTTTGGAGTTCGTGGAGAGTCTTAAAAGTGGATTTGGTAAAGCCAAAGAAAACCTCCATTTAGCCTCACAAGCCTCTGAAAAGTGGAGGACGCAGGTCATCTATGAACTCACCAAATATGGTTTTGAAAACGGGCTTCTGCACGACCCCAAGGTCATAACCAACCCAGCCAACATTCTCCGGTCCAGCAAGGATCACGTGAGGATCTACGATAGCTGGAGGGTGATCACGAAGCTCCGGAGCATGAGTCAGCAGAATTTCCCGGCCAAAAATCTCCAGAAATCCGGGTTTTCTGCGCCCAAAGACGCCTTATCCTACATTGTGCAGGTCTTCAGCCGCTGGAGAACGTGGGAGGGCAATTTGGCACAACGGGAGCAGTATTTCCAGGAAATGATTGGAAAAACCGACGAAAAAGCCGTGTTTAACGTGTTAAGCGTGGAATTAAAGACACTTGAAGTGGGTTTTTTGAGTGAGACCCTACAGGCGGATTACATTGTCGTGGAAAATTGTCTGGTGCAGATTCAAAAGGTTCCTTCCTTGGATTTGGTAATCAATGTGGAGGATGTTAATCTTGGCTTGAGTCCTGGACTATTGGACACGATCCAGAGTCTAAGGAAAGCGAAAAAAGGCGGGGAAAAAGAGGAAGAAGGAAGTTCTGAAAAAGAAGGAGGGGGAGGAACTTCAGAGAAAGAAGGAGGGGAAGGGGAAAAAAAGGGGGTGGAGGCTTCTCTACTTCTTGGGGTGAAGCATTTCCATGGCCGGTTGCAACTTCCCAAAACGGTGGTAGAAGTACACAGTTTCGAAAGTACCGTTTCGTGTGACGTGTCGTCCAGCTCCAAAGTCATGGTGGCCACGGAGACGAAGGAGTGTGGTTTCCTGTTTGGGAAGGAAGACGTGCAGAACGTCAACACCGTGGCCCGGGGGTTTTCCTTGGTGTTTGCAGGAACAAAAGACACCCAGAAAAACGAGCAAAAAGGGCTCAGTGTGGGCGAATTGGCGGGGGCCTTGGATATAGGGCTCCAGGAATTGGACATCAAGGTGTTGGACCTTTCTGGGTCTTTAACCCCGGCAATTGGTGATCTTATCGATGATGTACATGGCTTGAAGAGTGTTGCAAAAAAGGACACAGAAAAGGACACAGAAAAGGACACAGAAAAAGAGGGAAAAGAGGGAAAAGAGGGATACGAGACCAGTTTCCCCGACTTCTCCCACCTTCTTTTGCCCACCCTCAGCATGGCCGTGGACGTGGGAAGAGTGTCCTTTTACACGGAGCTCATGGAACCGGTGCGGTTCTTCACGTCGTTGACCAAAAGCAGTTTCCAGATGCAGAGCACGGGCGAAGAGACGGTCTTGGTATATTCGTACGCCAAATTCACGTCGGATTTGGCCATTCTCGAAACCTCCATCTTGAGAACTGAGAGTTCCCGGTTCTGTGTCAATACCCGGACGTCCATAGTCAACGGCTTCCTATTGATCAACAGCGTGATCCATTCGGGCTATTTCAAGGCCACCACTCCCCTGGTTTTATCTGCTATGGACATGCTATTGACCAAGGAAATGGTTATACGAGGAAGAGTGAGAAGTCTTCAGGAAATGACCAGAAAAAGGACAGGAGTAGAGAAGCAGGAGAAGCAGGAGAAGCAGGAGAAGCAGGAGGGGCCTGAAAAAGCAGGGGAAAAAACGGATAATCTTCTCAACTACATCATCTTCAAAGGCTCCGTTTCTCAGGAGTACTGTGGCTGGTCCACCTATAAAGATCATTCCAGGTACTCGATCGAGACGGAGGGCATTGATGTGATGGTGCTGAACATGGATGTGACGGGCCACAAGAGCCCAGTTTTCGGCCACTTCAACGTGCCGGCCACGCGTGTGTCCATAGTGGACCAGCTGTTTTCCACCAGACTCTCGACGGTGGTGGACTTTAACCTCTGCACCAAAGTGTCCAATGAGACCAATGAGAGGGAGGAGAAAGAGGAGGCAGAAGGAGTTAAACAGTCGCTCCAGATCGAGTCGGAGTATTTCCGGGCCTGTTTTAGTCCTAGTGTTGTTTTCAAGTTGTACGACTTTGTCGACAGTTTCCAGACCCTCACTGCTAAACACCAGGGCCGGTTGGACAGATTGGACCAAGTGGACAGAAAGGAATTGGACAAACAGACACTGGAACAGAAAATGGACAACGAACTGGAACAGGACAAAAAAGACAGAAAGGAAATGGACCTGGAGCTGGACAAAAAAGATAAGTCCTCGCAGTCCGGCTGTGGTCTCCGGTTTCACTCAGTCCATGTCCTTCTCCACAACTTCTGCGTGGGCTGGCTCTTCGACACCGCATACAAAGACTACCCCGGGTTTATCCTTGGAGCAGAGCGGATTTTTGCAGTCACTAAAGCCAATTTGGGCAAGCTCACGGTCATGGACGGCTACCTCTCCGTGGCTAACGGCTCCACAGCGTCCAGCTTCTATAGCCAGTCGTCCGAGAGCCACAGCTTGAACCGGGCGTTCATGCCCAAGATGCAGTTGAACTACTACATCTCACCCGAAGGTGAGCTCTGGGCCTCGCTTCTAGGCGACATTTTGGATGTACGCTTCATGTCCAATTCAACCATCGCCATAGAACGGGCCATCCATTCGGTCAGTCAAGTCATGGCCCACTTTGAGAAGCGCACCCAGGAGTTCCGGAAACGCCCAAGCCACCGGAGAAGAAAGGAGGAGACGAAAAGAGGGGAGAAAGGAGATGAGATGGAGGAGAAGAGAGACAAAACAGAAAATATGGGAGGAGAAAAACAGACAGCAAAAACGGTCTTTACTCCCAGCTTCTCAGCAGTCCAGTTCTCCATCATGTTTGCAGGCTCCAAGGTGTACATCTACCAACTCCAGGAAGAGAACTCAGGCCAACCTCCGTCCTTGACGTTACATGCACCTGCAGTGCAGATTGTCATTGGCTATGAGTACACCAAAAACCAGCCAAAAAAACACAGCATCAAAACGGAGATCCTGGTGACACAATCAGATAACACGGTGTACTCATCATGCGTTCCTGTCCTCCGGGACTTTGTGGAAGCATCCAAAACGATGGTGGAGAGCGAGTCACATGACGTTAAGACCAAAGGCTCGCCCAAACTGGACTTGAGTGTGATTTTCAAGGAAATCGACTTCCTGCTTGGACTCAGGGTGGAGAAACAACGAATCTGTCTTAGTTGTGAACCTACAGCCAAAGTGGCAGCAGTGGTGGAGTTCGACGGGGCCTCTGTACAGGCGAGCTCAGGAATCGAGGCCTTTGAGTCCGTCTATATCTTGGCCAAGTTGAGTTGCATTTCTGTTTCCTTGCAGCATATCTACTCGGATGAGAGAAGTGGTAGTTTTGGCATTGACACGGTGATTGTGTCCAGTACCGTTGCATTCATGCCACATGTGGAGATCATGACGTCGTGTGGCATCAGCGACATTGTGGGTTCCGTCAAGATGAAGCAGTACCAGGACGTGGACTTGTTCACGGATATCTGGAGTCTCAAGGTGGGAGAAAAGAAGAGGGACAAGCGAAAAGAGCCGAAAAAAGACGACAAATTGAAGGGCAAAGAGATGAAGAAGGAGGAGTCGTCATTTTCCGCTGCTCTTGAACTTGTCCTTTCCAAAACCTCCATTGAGGTCGATTTCGGTGCCTCTCTAGGTATAATGGCCCTTGAAATCGATACAGCTTGGGCCATATCCCGGCGTACCAGCAACTGGTTCTACGAAATCACGCTAGGACTCCAGAAATTGCAGGTGACGTCCGAGGGCCGGTTGGGCGGAAGTTTGGTTCTCGATGGGCTCCATTTGAAGTCTGCTGTCGACTGGAAACTCGAGGAGGTGCTCAAGATCCCCTTGATCCATATGTCGGGAGGCTTGGGGGAGTTCAGCTTCAAGTTGGTGTTTGATGAACATGTGTTCTCGTTTTGCCGCATGAAACACTGGAATTTCGACGTGTACAACCGCAAAAACGGCATCAACGTGTCCAAGGATCACTTGTTCGTGATGATCCAATATGAGACCATTGAAGTGTTCTTGACG
>NKZC01000088.1:0-60481 GCA_002374385.1 Metschnikowia borealis | reverse complement strand
ATAGACTATAGAAAACAGGCTGGTGTAGAAGTGAAGTGGGGAAGTGGAAGTCTAGGACTCATTACTTCTATTCTACTTAGTTTTCAGGGACTATCACCTTGAGCCCTTCTGTACTTGAACACCTGCGCATGACTATCACCTTGAGCCCTTCTGTAGTTGACCATACGGTCAATTGGTAGCCCGACACTCCGGCCAAGAAAATGTTGACACTGGCCAACAAGTAGTTACGCGGGGTAATGGCAAAGCCAGCCCAACGGGTCCAGATAGCACCCGTACAGAAATGGGCAATTTGTTGGGAGCCGGAGATTTTGTCCACGGGTGTCTGGGTATTGTTGAAGCCGGACAATTGTTGCTAACATAAATGCTGTGTCGGAAAATTGTTGCTAACATAAATGCTGTGCCGGAAAATTCTTGCTAACATAAATGCTGTGTTGAAATACTTTGATTCCGCAGCCTTAATCACGGTGGTCCTCAAACTCCAGGACTCGCCCGTGTTGCCTCTTTTCTACACCGCGAGAATATACGATGACTCCGACGTGTTGAAAATGTTCCACAGGAGGTCACCGTGGACACCGTGGAGGAGCCCAAGGACGATGTGAAAGTGCAAAGTCAGAGCCAAAAATAGTTGGTGTAAAAACTATACCTTATAAGTATAAGCTGAAACTTGACGACTATGCTAAGCTGAAGATTGAAAGAAGGTCCAATAGTAGATTTAAAGGTATAGTAGACGAAGAAGGTCCAATAGTAGATTTAAAGGTATATTAGACGAAGAAGGTCCAATAGCAGATTTAAAGGTATAGTAGACGCAGAAGGTGAGGATATAATAACATATCCAGATATAGACGGCCTATACATATCAGTCAGTAGTACTAGTAGTAGCAGGAAGTAATAGTACTAGTAGAATGTAGTAGTACCAGTGGGGAAATCAAGGAGTGTCTCTGTTGGCAGAGTGTTTGGTGAGGACTGGCGATGTGTGGTAGACTAGTGTTATCAGGTATGATCGCTCGCATTGGCACCGCGTGCACGGAGGTGCATCAGCCTGTGCGTTCTTGCTGTCTATGAATAGCAGTCTCAGCAAAGACTCTGTCTTATAGTATAATAGTATAATAGTATAATAGTATAATAGTATAATAGTATAATAGTATAATAGTATAATAGTATAATAGTATAATAGTATAATATTGTAGTGTGTACCAGTCTACCAGAAATAGTCAGCCATTATTTTGAGAGTCATGTCTATTCAGTCTATTCAGTCTAACTGTTTCTAGATGAATCTGAGACTGTTTTTAGATGAACCAGAGACTGTTTCTAGACGTCTGAGACTGTTTTTAGATGATTCTGAGACTGTTTCTAGACGTCTGAGACTGTTTCTAGATGTCTGAGACTGTTTCTAGATGTCTGAGACTGTTTCTAGATGATTCTGAGACTGTTTTGTTTAGATGGGTCTGAGTGTTTGAGTCTCTAGATTCAGTATCTGAGTTGTGGTACCATACTCCTCGATGCTCTCCATACTAATGCTCTAATTCTTTAACATAGTACAGTCAGCTCAAGACTCAACTATACTCTATCCTTAAGACATTTCTAGTTGTTGAAGTCTAGTATTATACAGTATTCTACAATACATGGAGAATACGTCAGTGCTTACGTTCACCCCAGGAGCCAATGCCATTTCAAGACTTCTCGACGGAGTCTCTAAACTCCTACTATACTTGTCCTTTCTCTACTCTATACTGATACTAGTGTCCGATCCACAGCCACGAGTTTGATCTGGAGTCAACGAGTACCTAGACTGAGCAGACCTTGAGCAATAAGACTTTACACCTTGAACAATAGAGCTGTACACCTTGAGCAATAAGACTTTACACCTTGAACAATAGAGCTGTACACCTTGAACTATAAGACTGTACAGACCTTGTTCAGACAGAAAGAATTTTTAGCTTCAAATTTTTGTTTAATATAAATATTACTAATATATATGAATGCAGATATACAAAATGGTAACTACAAATAAAGCATTGAAAGCGTTGAAAACTCATTGGAAAATGAGTTCTTAGTTGAGATAAAAGAATTCGTTTTAGATATGGTACTTAGGTAATTTCAACTTTTGTTTTAGTATATATTAATATACAGGGATCTGTGAGTTGTACCTTACAAGACCACCGTCCTATGTGACGGGTCCACAGCACTTCTTATACTTTTTGTTCGTCTAAGGTCTGCACAGTCGTATTGTTCAGGATTTGCACAGTCGTATTGTTCAGGGTTTGCACTGTCGTATTGTTCAGGATTTGCACTGTATTGTTCAGGGTTTGCACTGCCCTATTGTCCTTTCAATGGCCTGCGTACAACATATCCACGAAGTACCTTGGCTCCGTACACGCCAGGTATTCGCTGACAGGTAAAGATAGAGGAGACAATAAAGAGTGACATAACTAAAACGAAGTCTATAGTTATACCAGAAGATAAAAGATGTAATGAGAATATTAAGGCTGGTGGTTAAAAGAAAAGAGAGGAAGTTAAAAAGAGGAAGATAAAAAAAGAGGAAGGTAAAAAGAGGAAGTTAAAAAAGGAGGAAATTAAAAAGAGGAAGTTAAAGAAAAAGGGGAAGTTAAAAAGAGGAAGGTAAAAAAAGAGGAAGTTAAAAAAGGAAGAAATTAAAAAGAGGAAGTTAAAGAAAAAGGGGAAGTTAAAAAGAGGAAGTTAAAAAGAGGAAGTTAAAAAAAGAGGAAGGTAAAAAAAGAGGAAGTTAAAAAAAGAGGAAGGTAAAAAAAGAAAAAGAGGAAAAAAGAGGAAGTTAAAGAAAAAGGGGAAGTTAAAAAGAGGAAGATAAAAAGAGGAAAGTAAAAAAAGAGGAAAGTAAAAAAAGAGGAAGGTAAAAAGAGGAAGATAAAAAAGAAAAAAGAGGAAAATAAAAAAAAAGAGGAAGTTAAAAAGAAGAAGGTAAAAAAAAAAAAAAAGAGGAAGATATCAGCTCAAGACTCAACTAAAAGAGAAAAATAAAAAAAAAAAAAGAGAAAAAAAAAAAAAAAGAGGAAGATAAAAAGACGAAGATAAAGTAAAAGAGTAAAATCAAAGGCTTGTGAAACTGGTTTATAAACTGGGGACACAACAAAAAATTATATTACCAAAATAGCTTAAAAAGAGCTGCTAAAAAATGGATTCATGTGAGAATGGATTCTAATAAAAAATAAAATAATGGAACGCAAAGACTGTATAAGTATTGGAGACAAGAATATTGGAGATACCATTATATTATAAAATTATGGGTGTTTTGTATAAATCTGTATATGTACTTTGGTTCAATAGACAAATATAAAGTGATAGAAAGCAAAGCTTGTAAAGACGTTATATATCAATTGACTGGCATGGGTCAGTCACAAGGTGTTTGTGGCCGTGCTGTATGCTATACTAATTACGAAGTGAAAAGCAGGGATGGATTTGACTACCACCGAGATATACGACTTTTTCTAGGACGATCCATTTCGACATTGCTTTTGTTTCTTTGATTTGAAGTATATATTTATTTAAACATGTGTCTAATACCTGAGATAAAGATACTTTTTATTCAATCTTTTAAAAGGCATACCATAACCAGTAGGCAAATTTAATTGTCCCGACTTTTTTAGTTGTTCTGTGAAATCGTGTAAACTATTATACACTTTATTTTCAGCTAACAATGTGCTTAAATCATATATATCATTATGAAGATAATTAACTAACTGTTAGACCCACCATGGGTAAACACACTACCCATAGAGGTATTGTTAGAGCCTACGAATGCCAATGACTGGTCCAATGCGTCATACCCCGTGACTTGGACCCATACTTTCACCTTACCTCGTGACATGGCGTTTAACCGCCATGCTCCACTTGTCTGGTACTCACAGGCTAACTATATAAGTACTCGGATTCCCACCTTTTGGGGATGCATCAACGAATGAACATAACCCCCAGTACTAGACGTATTCAAGAATCTAACACTAACCTTTTTAATGTTTCAGAATCTGTTGTACCTTCAGTTATATCTACTAATGCATATTCTTTCTTTTTATCCTTTTCTATAGAAAAATGACTAGCTCTTTTCTATAGAAAAATAACTAGCTCTTTTCTACAGAGAAATAACTAGCTCTTTTCTAGAAAAATAACTAGCTCTAAAAATAGCTAACTCGTAAGAAGCAGCATCTTCATTTGCTATACCTCTTACTATTAAACCATATGAATGTGATATAGCATAAAAACATCACAATGTCTAAATATACTTATAAATTACCCCCATCAAACGGGCTCCGGACTGCATGGTGCAACATGAAGTGAACGAGCTAAAGAAGCAAGTAAAGGATTTTTTGGGCCAAGGATTTATTTCCCGTTCTAACTCTCCATTTGCAGCTCCAGTGCTTTTTTTTTTGAGAATACAGCCGAGTTACAGCTTTGCATTGATGACCGAGCACTTAACAATGTAACAGTTCAAGATGTATATTCACTCTCTATTATTGAGGATTTTTTCCACCAACTCGGAGACTCAAAGATATTCTCAAGTCTTGATCTTATGTCGGGATATCACCAGATCAAAAAAAAAAAAAAAAAAAAAAAAAAAGATGCACGACGATGATGAAGACAAAACAGGCTTTTCAACGCCCTTTGGACACTACCATTGGCGTGTGATGGCGTTCGGTGTGACGAATGGGTGTGCCATGTTTCAACACTGCCATGTTTCAACATCTTATGAATGAGATTTTCGAAGCATGCCCAAACCTTCTTATCTTTTTGGACGAAATTGTCGTTCACAATCCAACAGAAAAACATCACGAGGATCTCAGGAGAGTTCTTAATATTCTCAATGATAAACATCTTATTGTGAACACCAAGAAATGTGAGTTTTTCAAAACTGCTACTACTAATACTACTGCTACTGCTACTACTACACTAAACTAATACTCTACTACTGACTACGGATTACTGACTACTGACTACGGACTACTGACTACTGACTACTGACTACTACTACCAACTACCAACTACTGACTACTGACTACTACTACCAACTACCAACTACCAACTATTAACTCATACTGGACACTAGGATGTTTGGAGAGATACTTTGATTACCAAGGGCTACTGACGTTTGTGATCATGCCCTACGTACGGGTCCTTCTGACTTCGACATCGAGACTCTCCGTATGATCTGCTCCCAATGTATGACCAAAGATACACCTGAGTGGATTCTCGACTACTTGTTCCGCCATCTTCTTGACTACTTGCTCCGCCATCTTCTTGACTACTTGCTCCGCCAGCTTCTCGACCCGGGCGAGGTGGTTTCGGTGGGAGACTACGAATACTTACGGAAGGAGTTGTGGCACCTTTCAAGACATCTCAGTTGAGAAGAAGCTCCTTTTTCTTGAGTTGTGGTCACATTTTCCGAGCCAACGCACACCGGTCTTCGTATTTGATCACGGTCCACCTCGGCACCACCAAAATATTTGGGTCTATCCTCGACCGAAGTGAAGGGCTTGAAAAGACCAGGAAGTATGTCATAGCCGCAGCGTTGCAGCCACTGGATCACCCCAGGCTCCATGAATTCTATGACCAGGTGATGTGGTCACTTTTACTCTGCGGAAGAATGCATTTGCACGTGGTATGGTTCTTTTTCGTTCTCCGAATCTATTTCTATAAACAAACTTTCTTTTCGTTTGCTGAGTCGTGCAAGTCTTTTGCCTACCACTTGTTGGGGCCGGATTTGGAGAATAAGCACCAGGTCTTTGAGTGACCATCTTTTCTGTCTAACTACTGAAACTGACTACTGACACTACTGACACTGACTACTAAGTACTCACTACTGACACTGACTACTGAAACTGACTACTATCCTGAGATGCTTTTAATACTAAATGTGGAACAGGACTTCACCCTCAGTCGAGAAAAATAGATTACGTTATGGATTGGCCCAAACCAGAGAACCCAGTGGTTTTCTGAGCTAGCCAAAAGTGTAACAAGTGTGAATACCCATTCCCACTCAACGCGAGTCCTACATACAGGCCAAACAATGATGAAAAAATATATGGAGGACAATCTATGGAGGACAATCTATGGAGGAAAATCTATGGAGGACAATCTATGGAGGCATATCGAAGATATTGAGTGGATGTGGAGTGCGTCTTAAGACGGCCATGCACAATAAAGTGCATATTCTGCGCGCGCATATGGCTGCGCATGCCCCATTAGGCTCTCAAAGGGCCGTACTTGAAGCATCGGCCAGGACCACCCGCCTGAATTTCGGAGAAGGTGAAGTCTACTTTTCGTCTCTCGACGCAGGGGGGTTTATTTCCCATACAGGACTCACCAGAAATACTCACACACCAGCCTGTCTACAGCCCGATCTACACTCCCTACAGCTTCTGTCTGCAGCCCGATCTCCACTCCCTACAGCTTCTGTCTGCAGCCCAATCTCCACTCCCTACAGCTCAGTCTACACTCCCTACAGCTCAGTCTACACTCCCTACAGCTTCTGTAAGCATTTACTCTGGCCGTAATCCCAATTGGGACTTCAAAGAATATCTATGAAACACCTCAAGCCAATAGTACGCCACAGTAGAAACCAAAGTAGAAACCAAAGTAGAAACCAACACTCACATTCAGTATATAACCAGCACTTCCCCCCGTCAAACGTACATTAATTCCCATCACTTTTCTTCAACTCCTCCACACTCAGTATGAAATTCTCTGTCTTTTTCGCCTTGACTGCCCTTGTTTCTGCAGCACCTGCACCCACCGGCCCAGACCCCAGTGGCTCGGATGTTGTGCCCAAAGAAGCCATCTTGGGCCTGGTGCAATTGAGCGACGAGGTCATTGCTTGGTACTCCAACGATACCACGCAGTTTGTTTTTTTGAACAACACTATTTTGAAACAGGCCAAGTCCGAGGCTGCGTTGGGCAAGAGAGAGGCCTGGGGATGGGTGCAAATCTGGCCAGGCCAGCCTTTCTGGAAGAGAGATTCTGGGGCTGAGGCTGGCGAAGGAAATGGCTCTTTGGAGAAGAGAGAGGCTTGGGGCTGGGTGCAGATTTGGCCTGGCCAGCCTTTCTGGTAAATAATGGAAATTTCCTACAAGATGTTACCAAAAAGTCTGAAAGGACTTGTCCTGGGGACGTTATATAGGATTCCATGACTCTTTCGAATAGTAATCAATAGATGAAGTGCTTGAATTTTTGTAGAAACACCAATAATTACTTGGAATCATTTTAATTCACTATAAATATTCAGTAATCATTAATAATCACGAATACTCACCAATACTCACTTGAAAAGACTTATAAATCACAGATAAATACTCCGAAATCACTACTAAATACTAATACGTACTTGGAAATCATTAATAAATACTCATTAATACTCGGAAATTACTATAAATACTACTAAATACACCGAAATCACTACTAAATACACTGAAATACTCCGAAATCACTACAAATACTCAAAAATCACTAATAAATACTCATTAATACTCAGAACTCACTAATAAATACTCATTAATACTCAGAAATCACTACAAATATTACTAAATACTCCGAAATCACTACTAAATACTCCGAAATCACTACTAAATACTCCGAAATCACTACTAAATACTCCGAAATACTCCAAAACTCACTACTAAATACTCCGAAATACCCAGACATCACTACTAAATACTCCGAAATACCCAGAAATCACTACTCAATACTCCGAAATCACTACTAAATACTCCGAAATCACTACTAAATACACCGAAATCACTACTAAATACACCGAAATACTCCGAAATCACTACTAAATACTAATAAGTACTCGGAAATCACTACTAAATACTCCGAAACCACTAATAAATACACCGAAATACTCAAAACTCACTACTAAATACTAATAAGTACTCGGAAATCACTAATAAATACTAATAAATACTCAGAAATCACTACAAATACTACTAAATACTCCGAAATCACAGATAAATACTCCGAAATACTCCGAAATACTCCGAAATACTAATAAATACCAATCATCACTTGAAACACTCATAAATCACGACTAAATACTAATAAATACTTTCAACTTATGTTTTAGTATATATTAATATACAGGTATGTAAGTTGTACCTTACAAGACCAAAGTCTTAAACGAGGTGCGAGGTGGGTGAAGCTTTTCACCCACTATGTTGAAAAACAGCAATCAAGAGACCTCTGATACCCACGGCTTGCGGGGTAGCAAGCAATCAGTTTTCCGCAGCAATCAATTGGAGCAGTAATTGATTGAGTGATGAAGGAAGAATCTCCAAATATATAATGCGGACTTCGCCCCCATTTATTGTTAGTATCGAATCGAACATCAACTGCCGGAGGTATACCAAGATGTCTCCAAGACCAGACCCACCAAAAGATCTCGTATTGATAATACTTCAATGAGCACTGACAACTCTTCTTCTCCTGAAATAAACACTTCACTCTCCTCCTCCTGAAGTAAACTCTTCTCCTCCTCCTGAAATGTTACATATCTTGATGAAATATAAGGTTAATGTCCTAAAGTCAACGCTTCTCCTCCTCCTAAAGTCAACTCTCCTCCTTCTCCTGAAGTAAACACTTCTCCTGAAATGTTACATATCTTGATGAAACTATGAGGTCAATGTCCTAAAGTCAACTTTTCTCCCCCTCCTGAAGTAAACACTTTACTCTTCTTCTCCTGAACTCAACACGTCTCCTGAAATGTTACGTATCTTAATAAAATATAAGGCCAATGTCCTAAAGTCAACTCTTCCTCTCCTCCTGAAATGTTGCATATCTTGATGAAACAATGAAGACAATGTCCTAAAGACAACTCTTCATAAAATATAAGGTCAATGTCTTCTAGTATGAGTCATCCACTGGATATCACTCCCAGGTTAATCACAGGTCCTCCTGGTATAGCAACCGTCGTTGCGGATCAGGCGTTATCTTCTTTACACACTCACTACCTACATATAGTGCCTCCCTCATAGTTACGGGGTATGGCGCCTTGGGCGAGTCATGGCATTCGTAGGCTCGAACGATACTTTTGGGTAGTGTCTTCCCATGGTGGGTCTAACACTCGACTGTCTAATCTACTACATAATTTACTCTATACTCTATACTCTATACTAGTATAATTTAATACTATACTACATAATCTACTATATACTCTATACTCTATACTCTATACTCTATACTCTCTACTACTATACTACTCTACTCTCTACTACTCTCTACTCTCTACTCTATACTCGATACTACTCTACTCTATACTCTATACTCTATACTACATAATATACTCTATACTACATAATATACTCTATACTACATAATATACTCTATACTACATAATATACTCTATACTACTCTACTCTATACCCAGCGCCTCTACAAAGTCCATCGACTCCGTACATACTAAGTACACACTAAGTCCTCGTTGACACGTACAGCTGACATGTTGAAAACCAGCAATGAAAAGAGCGCACTCTGATAACCACGGCTTGCTGGTTAGCCAGCCATCTGTTTTCCTGCGGCAATCAATTGTGGTTACAATGAATGCCGTGATGAAGGAAGAATCTCCAAATATATAATTGGGACTCCGCCCCATTTATTGGTACAACTGAATCGTACATCAACTGGCTTAACTATACCAAGATGGCTCCAATACCAAACCCACCAAAAGATCTCGTATTGATAATACTTCAATGAGCACTGACAACTCTCTGTCTCCTACTCCTGAAGCAAACACTTCCCCTGAAGTAAACACTTCCCCTGAAGTGTTTACATATCTTGATGAGACTATGAGGTCAATATCTTATAGTATGAGTCATCCACTGGATATCACTCCCTGGTT
This sequence comes from Metschnikowia borealis, assembly GCA_002374385.1. NCBI lineage: Eukaryota > Fungi > Ascomycota > Pichiomycetes > Serinales > Metschnikowiaceae > Metschnikowia > Metschnikowia borealis. The sequence continues at coordinate 50,622 of NKZC01000088.1, read as the reverse complement.
AATTACTGGTCCTTCTGGTACCGCAACCGTTGTTGCGGATCTGGCGTTATCTTCTTTACATGACATACTCCTGTATATTTATATCCCAAAACATAAGTTGAAGGTACCAGTTCAATAAGTGTATGTTTTTTTTCGACCATTCGGGGCTTACCATTGTTCTAGTGGAGTTTTGGCCTACGTTTCTCTCTGGGTGATATAACTTCGGCTCCTCTTTGAGGATCCAATAACGAGCAAAGTATTAGGAAGGCATATATATATTAAGGAACATAATAGCAAAGTATTAGGAAGGCATATATATATTAGGGAACATAATAGCAAAGAATGGGCTAAGTCTCTTGCTGATGCCCAAACTGATCTTTAGCTTGATAATCCCAAAACTATGGGATTAAGGCATCATTTTATTATTAATATAGAGGACCACTGTGGTCTTTGATAACATAAAACAAAGTTGGGTGTCCAGAATAACGGAAACTAAATTTGGTAAAGCATGTTTTTATGTGGTTCTGCCACTGAATAGAAATGCACCATTTTAGATCGGTTAAAGATGTCAGAGATAAGTGATGTTGTCATAAGACCTAACTTTCAACAATGAAGGTCAAGAGGCAGATTTATCCGTAATTTAAATCTATTGTAATAGATCTAAAAATGTGGATCTCAAAATGTGGATCTCAAAATCTGGACCTCAAAATCTGGATCTAAAAAGCTGGACCTCAAAATCTGGATCTAAAAAGCTGGACCTCAAAATCTGGATCTAAAAAGCTGGACCTCAAAATCTGGATCTAAAAATCTGGACCTCAAAATCTGGATCTATTCTGATAGATCTGAACCCCTTGATAATCTTTTCTGGTCTGTTAAACTGGAGTCATGAATGCCCAATAAAACTGAATGACTGTAGATACTGAAATCAAGTCACTTGCCAGTTTGCAATTCACTGTACCTTTGTTGCTGGCGGGTTTCATAGTCGGGTTTATTATTGAACCTCTGCTGACTTGAAAACACACAAACTTTCCTCTTCCATCTCCTATGGAAACCCGGTATCTTAATTAGAATTTGTGACTTGACTTGGGCCCTTTTGTATGTTGCACTCCACTATAAACATCCACTCTTCACATAGATCCATTGTGGCTGTTGGGGGTATTGGGAGAAGGTATGTGCAATCTGGGGTAGCCAAACTGAACAAACACTATTGCCTTGAATTTACTCCTCTCAATTCTCCTGTTCAGAACAAGAAGGAGCAATTTTTAGCATAGAAATGTGTTGGCTGGTCAATTCGCCAAGACTAAGAAAGTAGAGAAAAGAAATAGTAATACTAAAGTACCCAAAACCTACGTGGGTGCACCAGTCTAACTCGTATATACACCTATAGTATGTAATTTTTGTGGACTAAGGGGGAGGGGCCGAGGACACTAGGTCCAGACCCATTTTTCCACCCAAAGTATGTTCTCCGTTAGTGCCCAGCCCCTGGATTGCGGCCTCTGTTTCGGAGTCTCGCTTATTTCTCACCCGCAGAAGACTATGTTTATTTGCTTCATCTGGACTCAAAAAGTAAATGTCGTTGGGTGCACAGGCCATGTTCTCAGAGCAGCTTTCATCGTTCATCTTCAAGCCATCAAACTTATGCGAAGGACAAGTACACATGTGGAGCCTGAGGTTCAAAACACGCGAGTCCTTGCCCAACCGGATAGCAAGCGGCTTCACCTTCAGCTCCGGCCCAATCACATAGTAATCGTTGACCGTGCCAAACACCTTGACACAATTCCCATACACCGTGGTGGCTATTCCATCGTGCAACGTGAACAACGGCATGGGTAATAACGGCGAGCGCCCGCCATAGGCGATCAACTCGTAGTCGGGCGTATGCATTGTCTTGAGACGCACGAACGAGCCTTTAATTCGAGCATAGAATGTCTGGGCTCCCTCCGCCAAGGCCGCTGCTAAGAGGAACCCCTGGAGAATGTGGACTGGCTTCATGATGACGTATTTTCTGGAGATGTATTTTTCGAAAAAGAAAGACCTTGGGTTGCATTCGGGCCTGTTATATAGACAAAATGGTTCTGAAGTGACCAATGGTTTTGGACGAAGATGAATCATAGCAACGACATAGGACAACACAACAACATGACCTGTACAATGACGTCTCCTGCACTCCCGGGCCATTTTCGCCGGGAATAATAGCCTGTTGTGAATGCTGGACCCGTCCAAGCGGCCGTTCGTCCTATAAATCCGCCATGTTTCATAAGCCATTCTCACTGTCTCATCTTCAAAAGCCACTTGATTCTGCCATCCTTAACAACAGTCTTCGTTAGCCTCATCTTTCAACCTTAAATGTCTTTCCTGCCGTCTCAATCAAATTGCAATCTTTAACCTTAATCCGTGAACACTCCATCAAAACTGCCAATTTTCTTCTTGACTGTTGATCCAGTGCAGGAGACTAGTGATCTTCGCGGTAATGCTGCAACCTAGGTACATTACCACAATGAATCTACAGCAATGGTCAATGTATAAGTCACCCAATCACCCACTTCCACCAACTCTCACATACTGCACCCATTTCCACCAACTCTCACATACTGCACCCATTTCTTGTACTCATGGTTAGCTGTATATCCCTTCGTCCTCTTCACACGCTGACACCCTATTCCTTATTCACTATGAGGCAGTGAGTACCTCCTAGTACCTGAGTACCTGAGTACCTGAGTACCTGAGTACCTGAGTACCTGAGTACCTGAGTACCTGAGTCACACCATTCAGTAGGATTTGTAGTCATCTCTTTTTTTTCCACACCAGTCATTTCATTCTAGACCAAATATACCCAATCAAAACTGAGTCGGACCGGAATTTGTTGCTTGCCACGTCACAACAGGACTTGTTCTTATTGTCATATGCATGCTGTTTCATTCGGTAGCTCTTTCCCTAACAGCGGAACCGCCGCTTGTTTTATCCTTTGGGGGAATCATTTATGTGTATTCAATGTGTAAGCCAATTTGGACATGAGCGTGTAATGAGAATTGGGCCAAGGACTGACCACCAGAAACTGGCACTAATGATTTTTGAGAGGCTGGGAAACGAGGGAGGAAAGACGTCCTTTTATATTCGCAGTTATGTTTACCAACACAAATGGGATATGCAAGTAAATGCCTGAAGTGCAGGACTGTTTCATGTTTGTGTTTTTCTTTTTTGCCGATCCAGTCACTTCCTAATATCTTGTTTTTTTATTGCAGCCAAATGAATCGCGGTGTATGAAAAAGGAGACGGGGTTGTGTGCAGGATAATATGTCTATTCGGACTGCATATAATCCGGATATATCCTTCCGTTTCCTGCAGATACACTCCAATATTAATAAATCTGCTCAAATTCCCGTTTTAGGTCATCAATACTTTTCGCTTTTTTATCTCTTTTCTCTTTTGTTTTTGTGTGCATATTTGGTTTGTGGAATGTTGCGGAAATGACACATTCATGCATATTCATGAATTTCTTAATTAGGCAATAAAATATGAAACAAACATGAAACAGATTTAATGCATTTTAAAGTTCTTTGAAACACTTGAAACATTTGCAGAAGGTAAAGGTGAAATCGTGGAATCTTCAAAATCGGCTGCTACTGCATCCAAGCAACACAGTCACGTGATCACTTACACGAAATATGTTTTCACAAAGCAATTGGACAGCAATTCAAAGAATTCATTTGATATGCGGGGCCAAAAAATGGTTATTTCTTTCAAAAAGACCCATCTTTGAAAAAATGTATCACATATAACAAATGTTCACATAAAAAACCAAGACAATTTTATCTCAAAATTTGCTTCACTAGCTCAGTTGGCAGAGCGTCAGTCTCATAAACCTTGTTTGTGCAATCTGAAGGTCGACAGTTCGAACCTGCCGTGGAGCAATCTTTTTTTTTCTCACCACTTTTTTTCATGCCCGAAGTCGCCGAAGTATGTAGACAACTACCCCACCTCAAAACTCCTTACTAATGCAAAGGTCGCTCACGTGGTGGCACAGCTCCGACGCCACATCCTAGGCTATCGAATCAAAAGCCTTGATCTTCCCCAGGACCTTCTTCTCCTTCCCCAAATTAAAACCGTTCCCGAACCCGCCAAAACCCTCCATCAATTCTCCACTCTCTTGGAGCAATCGACCATACAAAATGTCGGCCGCCACGGAAAGTATTTCTGGATTCGGACAGAAACTCCGGCAAAGGAAAACGCCGTGATTCTCATGCATTTTGGCATGACAGGAATGGTGAAAATGCGGGGTATTCTGTCTCACTTCATCATGATGGAAAACGGCGGCGACAAGAAGGTCAAGCAGGAGTTGCTTATGGAAAGCGGCCGTGATTTGGACCTTGGCTCAGAAGATCTGGATCTGAAAACCACAAGTCACGTGAAAGCCGAAAACATTGATGGGATTGCCAAAACAGGAGATGACATCAAGACTGAGTCTTTGTCAGAGCCAGTGTCATCAGTGTCGGAGACGTTCCTGAACCATTTTGCCAGTGTCAAGAAAACAGAAGAATGGCCTCCTCGGTTCACCAAGTTCCAACTTTTCCTCGAACACCCCGAAACAAAAAATACCATTGATTTTGCCTTCACCGACCCCAGACGCCTTGGGCGAGCCCAAATCCTCAGTGGCCCCGAGTACTCAACCAATACTGGACTTTTGGCGAATTGTCCATCTCTTCAGAAACTCGGTCCCGACTATTCTAAACCGGAAAATCCACCTATACTGATACAAGGCTTCACAAAAGGAGACCCCGATCCAGACCATCATGGCAAACCACGGTTGGACTTGCAGAGTTTTGCCCGTCTTGTTCTCACCAAAAAGAAACCAATCAAGGCGTTTCTCTTGGACCAAGAATTCTTTGCTGGTGTCGGAAACTGGGTCAGCGACGAGATCCTCTACCAGGCCCAGATCTTCCCGGGGGAGAACCTCTCACTGAAGATCGACGACCCCACCCACCCTGTTTTGAAACGCTTGTATGAGTCGCTTGTGTATGTCATGGAGGAATCTGTGCGTTTGGAGGGAAACGCCCGGGAGTTTCCCCGGGACTGGCTCATGATCCATCGTTGGGGGAAGGGACGCAAACAACCGAAGGCGAAGGTAAGCCATGGGTATTGTGTGGACTTCGAGACCATTGGCGGGAGAACAAGCTGCTTTGTCAAGGAATTGCAAAAGCCACTTAAACGGGAACTTTCTGGCCCGGAGCCGAAAACTGAAAAGGAAAAGACAAAGACAATTGCTGCAAAGAGGCCCAAAACTGAAGCAGATCTTGAACTGGTGCTGGATCTGCAAGAAATACCAAAAAGACGCAGGTCCACTCGAGCCCGGAAGTCTTCGTGATTCAACTCACCTGAATCAATTCACCTGACTCAATTGATCCAAGAAATGAAGTGATTGGACAAAAACATTAAATCACTTGGAAATGACTGAAACAAACATTTTTGAACAGAAGGGCCAGTTCCTGCATATCCACCAGTTCTTAGTATCCATAACAGTCAGTCAGGTATCTTGCCATCATTGCAAGTATCAGACCAGCATTTTAAACGCATCTAGACTTGAATGAAGCGTTATGAAGTAGAACACTTTCTGTATTTCCAATCTTTTCCACTTTTATTCATCGTTTCTGGATTTCGATTCCCCATCAATTGTTGTGCCTTCAGAATCTCCATTCAGAATCTTCGTTCGTCCTGTATCTTGGATCATATAGCAACGTTTTTTAGCGCCTTGTCTCGCACCAAAGGGTTTCAATATTGACTTTTTGATGATGCAATGTCAACCTTAAACTTTGTCTGCAAGATTGCGCAATGAAGCAAGCCAAAAAAATCCCGATCCAGAGCCCGATTTCTAGATCAAGATTGAAATGGAATCCTGTCATCTATGGCAACTACCGAATCACATTTCCCAATTGCGTATTCAGCTATGCAGTTAACGTCTCAAGCAGATATGCACTTATGCGATATTAATCTGTGGCACATTTGAAACCAGAACCCATGCTTCTCGAATCGAGTAAATCTAAAACCTCAACTAATTCAACCAGGTAAAATCAAATACTTTCTTGTTTTTTTTGTCAACTTCATTTCTTCTGTTTTGCTAATCTGTTTTGGTAATCTGTTTCCATTTTGGTGTTCCAGTTGGGTTCGATTTTTTTTTTTTGCCGTTTGTTGGTCCGAAAAGCGGCTCTCTTGGCCGGTTCCGGGCTCGCACCCAACTCGGAAAATTGAGGACTGCGCTAAACTTTGTTCCGAGTTTGGCCGAGATCTAAGCGGGTACCTGCACACACACGGCGGACCAATCTGCCAGCAATTAAAGCCACCTATCAAAAATGACAAATTCTGCCATATTTAAGGGTGTAGCTTGCAACCAATATGGGTTTTGAATAATACTCCACTTTTTTATGTGTTCTTATTTTTTTGTGTTGTTGTCTTCTTTGGTATCGGTTCTTATGTACACGTGTCCTGGCGGCGTCGGAGTGATTGTTGAGTTCTGCGAGGCGTAGACAAGGTTTTCGCTAAGACAGAGGGGAACGGCGTAGTGGTTTTGAAAAAAAAGCTGTAACAAGAAAAGCTGATAGAAAAAAAGGCTGTAAGAAAAAACAGGGGGGAGGGGGGATCGTAGCCTTTTATATCCCTCTGAATGCATCTGTGTTTCATGTATTTCCTTTTGTACACCCTTTTTGTATTCCGGGGGTGGAACAACTGGGAACGGCGCAAGTGAAAAATGTGGTGCGTTGGGCGGGGTTTGTGGTTGCAAAAGCACTGCATGGCAGCATTGTGCACTTGCGGACCCCTCGGCCTCGACTCTCGTGGTGATTGCCCAAATTGTCTCTTTTTTTTTTTCAATGTATCACCCGGATCTCGTGTTGGCACACTTTCAAGGGTGTTGCCCGATATGGACCACCTGAGCCTCCTGAGATAAGATGCGTATCTCAAATCAATGCATATTACGTGTGGTAGCCGTATTCATCCGAGACTGACGCGGTCAAGAAGAAGCAGCCAACTTGCCTACACAAAAAGGGAAAAACATCCACCACAAACCAGTATGCACATACTTAAAGCGCATACGCAGCCACAATCCCGGTATCGATATCCGGATGCAAACGTAACCATTATTTTCGAGGGCACGGGGCCGGATCCAGACGATGCGCGTTGCATGGCGTAAAAAAAAAAAAAAAAAAATGCACAAAAAAAAAAACCCAGCAAATTCGAAACAAGAGGGGTAAGGCTGTCAATATATAAAAGGGCTTACACCCCCACCTACACCCTTTCCTCTTTTTCTTTTTCTTCCTTGAACAACCTTCATTTCAGACCATTTTTTTTTATCGTTAAGGACCCCTGCAGGATCCAACATAATCATACACCCGACTGATCATTTGAACATGTCAGCCATAGTTATCAAAAATAAGGGCTCGGCGCTTAGGGCCCCTTTAATAAGATCGATTCGGTTGCAAAGCTCCGGCCCCAGGAAAACAAATTCCACCCACACGCATACCATCAAAACGCCAATCGGCGTGAATGCCGCCATTGCATCGTTGAAGCCCAAAACCACCAGGTTGTCAATCGAGGGCCCCATTGAGTGCGACCTACAAGGGTTCCAGTTGCTCAATTCGCCCATTTTCAACAAGGGCTCTGCTTTCACTGAGGAGGAGCGGGCAGCTTTTGGACTCAGTGGCTTGCTTCCTTCCCGAGTCAATAGCTTGGACGAGCAGGTGGACAGAGCATATGCACAGTTCCAGTACTTGAAGACGCCGTTGGCCAAGAACGACTTCTGCACCAGTATGAGGATTCAGAATAAAGTGCTTTACTATGAACTTGTGCGCAGACATATCCGGGAAATGCTTCCCATCATTTACACTCCCACAGAGGGAGATGCCATTGCAGCGTACTCGCACCGGTTTAGAAAACCCGAGGGCTGTTTCTTGGATATCACCAAGCCCGAAGAAATCGACGAAAGACTCGCTGTTTACGGAGAGGACAAGGACATTGACTACATTGTTGTGTCGGATGGAGAGGGCATTTTGGGGATTGGAGACCAGGGAGTGGGCGGAGTGCGGATCGCCATTGCCAAATTGGGTCTCATGACCCTTTGCGCCGGTATTCACCCCGGCAGAACTCTTCCTGTGGTTCTCGATGTCGGAACCAACAACAAGCAGCTCCAGGAGGACGAGTTGTACATGGGCAACAAGTTCCCTCGGGTGAGAGGCGACCAGTACTGGGATTTCGTGGACAAGTTCATCAACGCCGTCAAGAAAAGATTCCCCTCGGCCGTGTTGCACTACGAGGACTTTGGTGTGACCACCGGGCGCAAGATGCTCCACAAGTACCGTTCTGAGTTGCCATCTTTCAACGATGATATCCAGGGTACCGGAGCCGTTGTGATGGCCTCCATTACTGCTGCTCTTAAATACAGCAACCGTGAGCTCCTCGACTCGTCGATCTTGATCTACGGCGCAGGTTCGGCCGGGTTGGGAATTGCAGACCAGATCGTCAACCACATGTGTTCCCACGGCTCCACGCCAGAGGAGGCATGCAACAAGATCACCATCATGGACCGTCGTGGAGTGGTGCTCAAGTCGTTTACCGACTCTCCAGAAGGCCAGCTCCGCTATGCAGACCCCGACGCCAAATGGGAAGGTGTAGACACCAGAGACCTCCAAGCAGCCGTGCGTCACGTGAAGCCCACGGTTTTGGTAGGCTGTTCCACCCAACCTGGGGCCTTCACCGAGGCCGTCATCAAGGAGATGTACAAGCACAACTCTCAGCCCATCGTGTTCCCCCTTTCCAACCCCACCAGGTTGCATGAGGCGTTCCCAGTGGACATCATGAAGTGGACGCAGAACAACGCTTTGATCGCCACAGGCTCGCCTTTCCAGCCCGTTGACGGATACTACATCTCCGAAAATAACAACTGTTTCACGTTCCCGGGCATTGGGTTGGGTGCAGTCCTCTCCCGGTGCACCACCATCACTGACACCATGATCTCGGCGGCCGTGGACCAATTGGCATCGATGTCGCCCAAAATGGACGACCCCAAAAACGGATTGCTCCCCAGATTGGAGGAGATTGACGAGGTTTCGGCATACGTGGCCACCGCCTTCATCTTGCAGAGTTTGAAGGAGGGAAATGCCCGGGTCGAGAGCGAGGAGAGACCGGATGGAGGCTTCGTGGAGGTGCCACGTGACTTCAAGCAATGTTTGAAGTGGGTGCAATCCCAGATGTGGAAGCCAATCTACAGACCATTAGTGAAGGTACAGCATGAGCCGGAGATCCACACGTTTCAATACTAACTTATAGAATCACTATCAAGCAATCAATGAGTCATAGACCAATCAAAAAAGCAATCAATACATCATAGACCAATCAAAGCAGCAAACAAGACATCAAAGACCAGTCAAAGTACGAGTCATCCTCATAATGTCTCATTCAAGAACCTCACGATGCGTGTCATACCATAGTACTTTTTCGGGTCCACGCCGCCCACGTCCAACTTTCTTCCAGTCTTTTCAGTCCTCGTGATCTCCTTGGCCACGTCGTGCTCAAAGTAGAAGATGGCGTCGTGCACGCCCATTGGTTCCACGTATGCTCTAACGTTCGAAAAACCCGCCACGCCCTGGCGGTGAAACTCATAGTTCTTCTTTTTTTGCTTCGACTCAAGTTCCCCAAACTTCTTGCTCCAGAAATCGACGTCTAGCGCATAACGGGCCCACCAATTGATGTCGTCCCTGAAACTCTCGTCCTCGCCCAAAATCAAGAACACATCGTACTTGGGGTCGGAGAAGTTGGGGATGGATTCCCAGTCTGCTCTGCTGCGGTTGAAGCGGCCTCCGGGGGAGCAGAGAAGCGACATTGGGTGCTCATTGCCAATCAAATGTGTCAAGTTCTTCATCGAAATGAAGCTCTCCTTGCTGATCAAATCGAAACGCTCATTCTCATGCCACGACGAGCCTTTCATGAGTTCCGAAGGAACGGGGCACAAGTTGACCCAGGGACTCACAAGAAGAAGCTTCGAAGGATAAACTTGAGGCTGGGGTAATTCGTTGAGGTGCCGAGTGAGGGCGATGGAGAGATGGCCTCCTGCCGAATCGCCCATGAGAATGATATTATTGTTACCTTCTTTCACAAGCGTGCTGTAGTCTTCGTACAATTGCTTGAGCTGATAGGGGAAAGAGAAGCCCTCGGAAACCAATCTGTAGTCGAGGAACAAAAGCGACGTCTTCTGTTGCTTTTCTGTTTCCAACAACTTGTATATCGAAATCGCAGATTGGATCTGACTGGGCATTGTTTGGATGAAGTAGCCTCCACCATGGCAAAAGATGATGACCGGATCGGACGGCTGTCTGTCGGGCTGTTTAACGAGCCAGTAGCAGTTTTTGCCGTATTTTTCACCGTATCCAGGGAGATCCACGACCAAATCCTTTGAGATGAAGGGCATGATTCTGCGAATCAAGAAATTGTTGGAGTAGGGGCCCACAAGGTTGCCATCCATAATATCGACTTTCAAGGCATTTCTGTAGAGAGTCAACCGAAGAGAGTTAATCAAGTCCCGGTGGTATTTTCTGAAGGGCAGCTCGCCGAAGATGATGTACTTGATTATCAACCAGAGAATGTGCCATGGGATCTTCAAAAAGACGGATATAGAGTGTAAGGACATGATGATATGGAGACCAATGAGGTAGCAGGACCTTGTGGTTTTATATAGGAGGAAATACCCCACGTTATCGGATGGACTGCAGGTAAGCCTCGGTTAAAATTGGCATGTGATTACGTCACAACCGAAATCTGGGAATGATGATGGTTAGGGTGGTTAAATCAAGGTTGACAGGGTGATATATCGAGAGTTATTGTCATTGGTAATTTGTTAATAATAAGCGAGAGTTGGAATTATGCGTGATAACAAACGAGTGATGGATCGATGGTGGTTGAAATATTCAAGAATGAAACAATCGGTAAGCGAATCTGAGACAATCAAAACAAAATAAAACAATGAGCAGAAAAAAAGGGGTCAATAATCAGAAAAGAGTAATGGGAATAGCTCGAGACTTGCATATGTGCAACTGGTAGTTATCTTTGTTTTCATGATAAATAATATAAACACCACGTGATAATTGAAATGGCGAATGGTGAATATGGGTTATAGGCCAAGAAGGCAGGTATTTGAATGAGTGACCGCACAGGGTCGGATGACCAGTTTATGGATTTACGTGGCTCCATTTATTGGGTTATACATGATTTCAAGATTTGGTAGTAATTGGAGACGATGATAGTTTTTTGTTTTTTGATGGTGACTTAGAAGTCGAGATCTATAAAGTGGGGGGGAAGGGCATGTTTTGGGGATCGGGATTTGAAAATGGCCTCAAAAGTACCCGGGCGGACGTCTCCCTTTTATATCCGCGGGCAAGGCTGGTTTTGTGGACGAGTTTTTGCAACCACGAGAACCGAGGGGTCTCAGGGTGTTTCAGATGCGATCTGTGTGCAGGAGCTGTCACAAGAAGTGTCTGTAGCTCGCATCCACGAAGCGTAGAGTGTTGGAAATGCATTCTGCAGGACTGTATTGCCTTGAAAAATCGGAATTTTCAAATTTTGGCCAACTTGTCTGCAGTACATCACACGTGACCACCGCGACACCCGATTTGTCAAAAGTATCTGCAGGACCAACCCATACCCAAAAGAAAAAAGGCGGACGAAAATCCAACCCCACTATTCACCCCAAAATGTCCGACGACCTCAAATCCGTCATCTCCAAATTGCAAGAGCGTATCCAGACCCTTGAGCAAAAGGCCGGCATTGTGCCCAACGTGCCCAAGTCCATCCGCATGGTCTTGATTGGTCCCCCAGGTGCTGGAAAAGGTACCCAGGCACCCAACTTGAAGGAGAAGTTCTGTGCTTGCCACCTCGCCACCGGCGACATGTTGAGAGCACAGGTGGCCGCCAAGACCAAGTTGGGAGCCGAGGCCAAGGCCATCATGGATAAGGGAGGCCTTGTTTCCGACGAAATCATGGTGAACATGATCAAAGACGAGTTGGAGAACAACTCCGAGTGCAAGAACGGCTTCATTTTGGACGGGTTCCCTCGTACAATCCCCCAGGCCGAGAAGTTGGACTCGATGTTGGAGTCCAGAAAGACTCCTTTGCAAAACGCCGTGGAGTTGAAGATCGACGACGAGTTGTTGGTGGCCAGAATCACCGGAAGATTGGTGCACCCTGCATCCGGCCGCCTGTACCACAAGTTGTTCAACCCACCAAAGAAAGACATGATCGATGATGTTTCGGGCGAGCCTTTGGTGCAGAGATCCGACGACAACGAGGCTGCTTTAAAGAATAGATTGGTCACTTACCACAAGCAAACTGAGCCCATTGTGGACTACTACCGCAAGACCGGCATCTGGAGCGGTGTGGATGCCTCCCAAAAGCCTGCAACTGTGTGGAAGGACATCTTGAAGTGTTTGGGACAATAAATGGACATAGTATGGCCCGAACCCGTTTCAGGAAAAGTCGCGAAGAAGCCATGCCGGAGTATTGTACAGCGGTCCAATGGTCACTCTTAAATCTATCTTCCAAGCATCAAATGGTCATTATCATGTCTTTGTAGAACCATTAGTCACTAGAACCAGTACCAGTTTTTTTTGTCCAATCAGATGAAGCATCAAGACCTATATCATGAAAATCATATCATCAGTATGGAATCTGTCAAGTTCTGTCTAGAATATCTAGGTTGTCTAGACTGTCAGAATATCTAGATTTTCTAGACTTTCAGAATATCTAGATTGTCTAGACTTTCAAAGTCTGTAGATTCTGGAATTCCATCATTTCTGTTCAAACTGTATCCGATTGAGCCGATTAGAATCCAGATTGTCCCTCTATATCAGAATATCTGCCCATTTCAGGGTCGCAGAATTCATATTCAATGCAATTCTCCCGGATTTCCTGCATTAAACCACCCTCCTCTTGACGTTCCGGTCTGTGGCCTCTGGCGAAGCCCGTTTCCGATCGGCCTCGGCATAGCAAGCCATATGCACGATTTTCCGCCCATTGTTGGCCCCCGGAACCAACATACATTGATCCCACACCCACTCACCTAGCAGATCCTTGTATACCGGCTTCACCTGTTCCCTGCAGATGGTACACACGTTGTTCATGTTTGTTTCCAATGATGGAATAGGCACGTAGCAATCTGCAGGAGTAGCTACCGCTTCGGTCTCGTCCCGCTTGGGTTGTGTGGCCGAAGATTCGTATTCCAAGAGATCCTGATCCCGGAACCGGACCCAGGCGATTTCGTCAAGGTACCAGTTTCGAGACTGCACATTGGTCTTGAAGTTGGCCTGCCGTTTGTTGATCCGGAAATGCCAGTCCAAATGCATTCTCTTGCGGGCGCTTCCGGCATCGTCGGCAGTGAATCTCTTACCGCATTGGGCACACTTCAGGGCCTTGGTTTCGTAGAGCACCTGCACCGTGGACGCATCCAAGGTGGTATTTTTAATGAAGCTCTGGAGCTTGCACGAAAATTGGGCTTTTTCGGATTGGCCCAGTTTCTCCGACTCCAACTTCTGCGCCACCTTGACTAACTCTTTGAACTTGATCTGCTCGTATTGGCTCTTTCCGGAAAGTGTGGCGTCATTTAGGAGCTGCTCGAGCGCCTGGGTAGACGGCGTGAAGCCATTGTTTCCAGGAGAGAACTTATGTTTGGGATGCACAAGCTCGTACTCGGGTTTGGAGCCCGGCTTGAGCGACTGATCCATTTTCACCAAGCCCGAAGCAAGGAGTTCGCCAAAGAGAGTTTCGGCCTTAGACGCCGTTCTTGGCGGAGTCGGGTCCACGTGCATGACCGCCTCCAACGTCCGATTCCCATTATCGGCTGATATCATTTCCTGCAGCTTCATAAGCAGCAACTTGCTTTGGATGCCAGCAAGGTCCTTCTGCAGCAACTTGGCACCAAGCAAAAGTGCCCGAAGTTCCGACAACGCCGAACACTTACCTTGTAGCGTAATGTCCGAGGGCCTAGTGGCGGCCTTTTGTTGCAACACCGGCACAAGAGCGTCGATGTCCGCCACCAATGTCGCAGCCGATACGCCCGACCCTCCGTCTGCAGCTGCAGCACCCCCCGAAGCGGGCGCCATGCCCTCGTCCCGCCGGTACCCAGCCTGGCGCAAAAAATTGCCTATCCGGTCCATCTGCTCAGGGGCAAACAATGGCGCACTCAGCCCCTTACTTTTGGTCACCCGCCATAACTCATATATCTTCACCAACTTTGCCCTGGTGGCTTCATTCACCAACAAGTACACATGCGAGAATAGCTTGAAGATCTCTTCCCCGAAAAGATCATTGTATGGAGGACCCACGATCTTGCACACGGAATCCAAGAGGTAGAGCGCAAATAGCTTCTGTTCAGGGATGCTTTTGTATATTCTATTGGAGATGACCCTAACAATTCCGGGCGCCGACTGGGTGTTTTCCTTGGCTATGATGGTCAAGTTGTCTATGATTGGCCGGGAGTTGAAGGTGAGTTCCCGGATCGAGCTCTCATAGTCTTCCACTATAGGCGAGGACATTGGTACCGTTAAGATTGGGTACGGCGTGGGGGTTTTTTGGCTGCCATTCGATGGTGTACGGGTGGATGCGAGCGGGAGCGAGCTTTTTGTGGTGTACGGGTGTATCAGTGAAGGGAGCGCGCGACCGAACGCTATCTGGCTGTACGGGTGTGATAACGTGAGCGTGCTTACGCTGTTTGGTGTACGGGTGGTAAGGTGTGCTACTCTGCTCGGGTGTACGGATGGGGTGGGTTGTGAACGTGAGCGTCTGACTGGATGTACGGGTGCGGCTCCTGTCACCTTCCACATCCGGTAACCCGTTCTAGCCGCGGTGAAAATTTCTCACTGAAATTTTCCATCTTCAAACAATCTCGACCTTGACCTCAATCTTCATACCGCCAAGCTTTGATTGTTCTTGATTGAGTTTCTTGATTGGCTGACTTTTCAATTCTTCAATCGCATTTCCAAAAATCCCCCTCAATGTCTCCCCCAGTCGACAAGAAACAATCCGTGGCCGCCCGTGTGCTTGGGTCAGCCTCCGCCGGAATCTGTGAAATCGGAGTGTTTCACCCCGTGGACACTATCTCCAAGAGACTCATGTCCAACCAAGGCAAGGTGACATCTGCAGCACAGTTGAACAGCGTGATTTTCCGTGAACACGCCCAAAAAGCCCTTGGGCTGCGTCTCTTCACCTTGTTCCCAGGCTTGGGTTACGCTGCTGTCTACAAGATCTTGCAGAGAGTGTACAAGTATGGTGGGCAGCCATTTGCCAATGAGTTCTTGACTTCCAACTTCAAGGACTCGTACGAGAGTGCGTTTGGAGCCAAGACTGGAAAGGCGCTTTTGTCTGCCACAGCCGGATCCATGATCGGAATCGGAGAGGTGGTGTTGTTGCCATTGGACGTGTTGAAGATCAAGAGACAAACCAACCCCGAATCTTTCAAGGGCAGAGGGTTCTTCAAGATCATCAAGGATGAGGGCTTTGGCTTGTACAAGGGCTGGGGCTGGACGGCGGCCCGTAATGCTCCAGGGTCGTTTGCGTTGTTCGGAGGAAACTCGTTTGCCAAGGAGTACATTTTCGGACTCAAGGACTACTCGTCGGCCACGTGGACACAGAACTTCGTGACGTCCATCTTCGGAGCCCTGGCCTCGTTGATTGTGTCTGCACCTTTGGATGTGATCAAGACACGGATCCAAAACAAGAACTTTGGAAGCACCGAGTCGGGCTTCACTATCTTGAAGAACATGGCCAAGCAAGAGGGTCTTACGTCGTTCTTCAAGGGCTTAACGCCCAAGTTGTTGACCACGGGGCCTAAGTTGGTCTTTTCCTTTGCCTTGGCGCAATCCTTGATTCCAGCCTTTGACAAGTTTCTCAAGTAGTCAATGGTACTATTTAATGGTACTGACTACCAATGACTATTGCCTTGGCGCAATACTTGATTCCAGCCTTTGACAAGTTTCTCAAGTAGTCAATGGTACTATTTAATGGTACTGACTACCAATGACTATTGCCTTGGCGCAATCCTTGATTCCAGCCTTTGACAAGTTTCTCAAGTAGTCAATGGTACTATTTAATGGTACTGACTACCAATGACTACTGCTGACAGCCACCAGTACTAGTGGCCTAGACCGCCCGCCTGTATATAGCCCCCACGGGGCACCCGTGACCCTTATTAGCGTATGCCTGCATACAAGTGGGTTTTACGAGCGATAAATTGCCCCCCCCCCCCCCCATAATTACAACCATCAACACTCGCTATTTAACTACCACTAATTCGCCACTCTAGGCTTCCGACCACTCTTTGCCACCCACACCATAAACCATAACATATAACACCATAACACCACATACCAAGACTATATCCAATAGCCTACACAAGACAGTCAGTTTCCCCAAAAACCAAAACCCAAACTCTGCAAATGAGGTTCATTACGTTCGCCCTCTACTCGCTCAAAATCAACGTGTTGAACATGCTAGTAGGCGGGCAGCGCACCAGCTCGCTCAACCTCAACTACATCGAGAGCCCCGCGGTGCACAACGCAGTCGCACTCTGCACCTCGCACTCCGACGACTTGGACTTGGACGAGTTTCCACTCGTGGAGGAGCTTGATATTTGCAAGTTAGATCTTGGAATGGAGGGGGTGAAGATAGACACGGGGAGAGTGGGGTAGGGACAGAGTGGGAGTTGAGGGAGGGACGGGAAGAGAATGATGTGGAGTGAGGAGAGAGGAAAGGATAGACGTCCTAATGATGGAGTGCTAATGATGGAGTGCTAATGATGGAGTGCTAATAATGGAGTGCTAATAGATGGAGTGCTAAGAGATGGAGTGCTAATAGATGGAGTGCTAATAGATGGAGTGCTAATCTATGGAGTCCTAATAGATGGAGTGCTAATCTATGGAGTGCTAATAGATGAATTCTTAATCGATGAAGTCTTAATCGATGGACTTATAATAGACAGAACTCCCACAGATGGAGTTATAATTCAAAGAAATCCACAGATGGTGTTGAATACACAGAGTCCTATTGGAGAGTGCTTTTAGATGGTCAGATGGAGTCTATGAGACTTATTAGATGGACTGATTAGATGAAGTTTTAGAGGAGATATTAGATGGAGTCATAATGGAAGAATCCTAATAGGTGGTCTAACTATATGAATTCCTAATAGGTGGAATTTTAGTTCAATGAAGAAGTTTTAGGGTGTGAAGTTTTAGAAGTCAAGTTTTAGGGAGTGAAGTTTTAGGGAGTCAAGTTTTAGGAGTCAAGTTTTAGGGAGTCAAGTTTTAGGGAGTCAAGTTTTAGGAGTCAAGTTTTAGGGAGTGAAGTTTTAGAGGAGTTATTAGAGGATTGTTTTGAGGTGTGAAAGAAAGAGTTCTTCGAAAGAATTCCTGAATTCCTACTGATCGAATATAAGACGAGTCCTCATAGGGAGACTTAAAATGGAAGAGTTCTACCAAGAATTTACCATTCCAGTTCTGATATGTGGATCAAGAAGAGTTCCAGGTATTGATGATACAAGTCTCAATTAGAGGCGTTCTGGGGATCTGCTGGAAGTCTTAATAAGAGGAGTTCAAGGGATAAAGGTCCTGATGGGGGAATTCCTCATAGAATCCATGATGTGAGGAATCCTCATAGAATTCATGATGAAAGAATCCTAATAGAATCCATGATGTGAGGAATCCTCATAGAATTCATGATGGAAGAATCCTAATAGAATCCATGATGGAAGAATCCTAATAGAATTCATGATGGAAGAATCCTAATAGAATCCATGATGTGAGAAATCCTGATGTGAGCATTTAGAAGGTTTTCATATGAAAAGGTCCAAGTATTCTATCCATAGAATATCAACAGAAACGAAGGGGTCCAAGAATTTTCTCATGAAAAGACTTCTCACGAATTCTTGGTAACAGAAGTTCTAGGGAAGCTCTTGGGAAGCTCTTGGAAAGCTCTTGGAAAGCTCTGGGGAAGCTTTTGGGAAGCTCTGGGGAAGCTCTTGGAAAGCTCTGGGGAAGCCCTTGGGAAGCTCTGGGGAAGCTCTGGGGAAGCTCTGGGGAAGTTCTATGAGGAGGTCTAAGACATAAGAGGAGGATTCAAACATAAATGATGATAAAGATTTAGAAGGAGCTTGAAGAGTCTGTTGATGGAAAGCGGATGAGCGGATGTGAATGGACGAGTTCTATTATGAGCAGTTACACCAGTCCTCATCTTAGAATAAGTATCACAGAAATACTAACGACGAGTGTCATAGGAGGTGGGAAACTAAAGATGTCCCAAATAATGATATCAGCACAATTGGTCACGGGAAGGTGACTCCATTTAGTCGTGCAGTGATGTACGGTATTGCATAGAACAGGTGTTCTATTTAGTGGAGTCAAACAGTGTACTCTTCTATTTCCGATGAAGCCAAAGGTACACGTTGAGTGATGCTCCAAGTTGCCTTGGATGATTTAAGTGTGGAGCGCATTGCAATGTGCAGTTCGATTTCGCAACCTAATGGCTGCAACCTGAAAAGACAGAAACCAAAGACACTTCACCGGGCCGATGCACACCACATTCACGCCTTTTCCAGAACCTTTCTTTCCGGAAAACTCCAAAAATCACCATCAACAAAAACTGCTTTGATAGTGATCAGACGAAACTCCGTTATTTCGCAATACTGTCTTCCAATAATAACCTCATACCCCAAGGGCGTTATACATGAAGGAACACAGCAAACAGAGTACCTGAAGTTACCGGAATCCAACAGGAGGTCTTTACCAATCGTCTTACTCTTTCCACTAACTACTCCCTGGCGTTTCCATCCATTACGGACCTTTGTCATGGCTATTCACCACCTGGCTCTTACTCTTGGTACCGGACCCGTGCATTTTACCACCACCCTTAGAGGGTCTCCGTCTTCCCCACAATTGACCATTGTCGCATCATCCCCAACTCCTTTCGTCGCCATCTCACCAATCGAACGCGCGTTCTTCTGGTTTCACCCTTTGGTTTATTGTCGGAGCCCTCTTCGCTCTTGATTTTCTGCGCCCTCTGTCTGCGCCCTTCTCCACTCGGTGTACTCAGTGACACGCAGTCGCACACAACATTTTGGCTGCAATTTCTGCCCCACCCTTTCCCCAGCGACAGGTTTTCCTACCGCATCCGGTCCTCACGCTGAATGTGCCAACTCTAGACCCGCCCTGTGGCATAGCAAAATCCCTCCGCTAACGCTGGTCGTCCGCTAACGCTGGTCGTCTGCTAACACTGGTCGTCCGCTAACACTGGTCGTCCGCTAACACTGGTCGTCCGCTAACACTGGTCGTCGGTTAACACTGGTCGTCCGCTAACACTGGTCGTCCGCTAACACTGGTCGTCCCGCTACCATTGGCCCCACAGCTACCACCACAAGAACTCAACTGTCTCGCCAGTCTCTCTTCTATATTGAACGCATTCCTTACGTCCTAAAGTTTATCTTGGTATGTATTGAACCTAGAATGGCCGAGAAACTCCCTAAATGATCTAAGGGAGGAAAACCTCACTGTTATATACACTGGTTGGATGCAGCCCTGTATATACATGAAACACGAGCACGTGATAGGAAAGTGTTACCCGTCCGGGATACCTCAGTATCCTTATAAAGTTGTTTTCTAACAACCACTGTCCACCTAGCGCCTATTGATCTTGTTCCACACCAAAACCATACCCCAATCATCTATTGACTACAAGCTTCTGGCACTCAATTTCCTGTCTCGACATACCCTTCTTGCTAGCTTAATCCCACATAATCTGACACTATACTCCTATACTTCTATACTACTATACTAACTACTATACTAAGTACTATACTAAGTACTATACTAAGTACTATACTAAGTACTATACTAAGTACTATACTAAGTACTATACTAAGTACTATACTAAAAGGAATCAGACTGAGCTGGACCCTGATGCCTCGACTTGCATACTCCACTGTCCTGCTGGATTTGCAGGCTGTGAACAATTCAGCTGAGTGTATTGGCCTGAGTTCTGCAGGGGACTCTACGCCAACCATCAAACGCCGAAAGCGACTGCTGCCGCATTCAGCACCCACTCAGCCGCGACCACCTGATCTGTTGGTATCCTTGGTGGGTTGCAAAAACGGTGGTGGTACCCTCGAGTCTGCATTCGGCCAAACGCATTCTACAGAGTTCAGTACCCTTGACAGGTCTCCAACAGGTGTCTTACCGACTACCACTGCTATTCTTACCTCTCGAGGGACAATGGCTGCATATCCTTTTGCTGCAATTCAAAAGAATTACACCTGAAATTCAAAAGAATTACACCTGAAATTCAAAAGAATTACACCTGTAATTCAAAAGAATTACACCTGCCATTCAAAAGAATTACACGGTCAGACTTGGACTGACTCAGGGATACGTTTATCGTTCCTTGGAGGATATCATCCCGGTTGTTAGAGAGCCACAGAATATCAATATTGATTCTCCTAGAGGCTTTCCCAGGGAAGCTCCCACCACAGGGCATCTTTTGGTGTCACTGGTGGGAGCACGTACCGACTCTCCACACCAAATTCCTAAATCTTATGCTGAGGCACAGAGGTCAGACGACTGGATCTTCTGGAAAAAGGCATGTAACGCTGACATGAAGGCGCATGAGGAAAACCAAACCTTTTCCCCAGAAATCTGTACTCCTGATGCCAAACCTATAGGGTGCCGTTGGGTTATCACGATGAAAGATGGTGGCAAGTATAAGGCAAGATTAGTTGCTAAATGTTATACACAAGTTGAGGGTATTGACTATGAAGAGAAATTTGCACCAGTAATCTTCTATGCGAGTTTACGAATTCTTCTTGCACTTACCACTCACCATAGGATGATCACTCATCAGATGAACTACTATACTAACTACTATACTACTATACTAACTACTATACTACTATACTAACTACTATACTAACTACTATACTAACTACTATACTACTATACTAACTACTATACTCTATTGGGGATTCTTGATGAAGGTTCAGCTCCTACATATCATCCTTATGCTGAAACTATAGCAGAGTTCAGAAACCATATAAGTGGAAAGTCTCGCCCCGATTCTATTTAATCAATCAGAATATTCGTCGGTACTCAGTGTACCGTTATATTCTAGTTACTCACTCTACTCTGCTTATATGCTCACTAGTTGATGGTTCCGCAGAAAAGCATTGGGGCTACCTAAGTAGCTGGCAGTTCACTAGCGTCTCTTGAAGGTTAAAAACAGGTGCAAGGGGAAACTCTGCAATTCCATCTGTACCTCGGGTTCATTACATTCGTCCTGGTACATTGTACAAGGATGGTAGACGAGTGGATGGATGACCATTGGTAGGATTAGACAGCTTGGATGAAAAACCTCAAGAGGTAATATTTTCTGTGAGGAATATTAAGATGTCTTCCACTTCCAGACCCACCAGAAACAGCTCCGTGTAAATCGTCAGGTATTCACATCTTGATGAGACTATGAAGTTCATGTTCACCAACGAATAGGTCACTCTGGACTGTACGTCTTGGTTATTGAAACCACCACCTGAGATGCCTTTGAATAGGGCACATGCGGAGTTCAGTAATCTAGATCACATACCCCTGCAATACTATTGCACTTGGTTCCAGTACCATAAGAGCGCCACGTTTTTCAGCTCGTCCTGCCACTTGCCCGGGCCCAATATCTCGTCCAATTCCTCCTGACTGGTTCGTTTTTCCAAAATGCAAAGCCTCAAAATGGCCTCCACTCGTCTCCGGTTGCGCTGCGTGCGCTCCACAAAAGTCTCTCTGATTCCACCAGACCCACGGGCCAAATTCATGGCATTTTTCAAAAAAGCACTGCAATTCTTCAAAAGAAGCTCCCGGTCACTAGCAGATAAATCCCGGGGGAGAAGTGACCGTTGGAGATCAATGTCGCCCCGCGCTATATGCACTCTTGCTAGTTGGGCAATGATCAGACCCACACCCAAGGCCTGGGCATCGTTCCGGGAAACATTCAAACGGGTTTGGAGCCCGCTACTTGCACTCTTGAGATGCTTGTTCATTTCGGTAAGCACACGCCAGTACATCTCCACCTGAGCCGGATTATCCACTATACTGAGTGCAGAGCCTGGCCTGGGAGCAATGTTCCAATGGAAAAGAAAACTCTCTAGACTATCGGCGGCCTGCATGTGCCGCTCGGGGGTATCCGGAAGATTTGGGTTGCTCCAGATGGAGAAAATATGATCTGGACTATCCTGCACACAACCTTCCGTAGCGGCCTCGAGGTATGCTCTAGCAATAATAAACTCTTCCGAGGTGACGTTTGACGGATCAATGCTGCTGACAATGGAGGTGACGTACTGCACAAAGGGCAAGACATTTGGGGGCACTGACGATAAAGAATTTTCGTTTCCCGAATGCGTCACGTGACCGTCCTCCAACGCTGCAACCACCAAAGCTATGGCTGCCCGAGCAGTGTCCAAGAACTCGTCTTCGATGGCGTCACCTGCAGATAAACGTCCCTTTTGAAACTCCAAAACCTGCGTTAAAAGCTGCAGAGCCCGGTTAAATGCCCTCGTTACGAGCCCGGCATCCACCCCTGCATCGTGCCCCTCCTCCTCCCCCGCCTCCAACATCTCCGTGTAAACCATCGCAGCATTGTAAAAAAGATCACATTTCTCCAGATCAAGCTCCAACCCTTCCTGCATCTGCAAAGCCGTCTCATGGGCTTCGGCTATGGCCCCAAGGCCCTGCACAACCGGCATAGAAGCCAGAAACACCTCCTGCACCCCACTCAAGTCCTGCACCAACACTGTCTCCTCCAGGTACCGGCTGTGGACGTGAAAAAGCAAGCGCAGGGCATTGTATGCTGTTTCGGGAAGGCCGGCCTGGATATATGCCTCGTACGCCCGTTGGTAGAACCGGAGCGCCTTTGCCGGGTCTGAGCCGTAGAATTTATCTCCGGACTCCTCTTCCAGGGCTCCAAACTCCATGAGTTCATCGGGCGTCTCTGGTTTCTCCACCACCTTTCCTGGTTTTTTGATGTTTTCTGGAGTTAGTATCAGTTGAAATGAGTCATAGAGAAATTCATAGAGAGACAGGAAGTCACAGAGAAAGACAGACAGTCGCAGAGAAAGTCTTAGTCAGGACGATAGTCAGAGGAAGACACTCTGATGGTCAGACAGAGTCAGGAAGAGTCATTTAGACAGACAGTTGGAGTAGTGGATTTTGGGTCATTGTTGGTTTTAAAATGAAGGACTGAATGGGAGATTCCATAGAAAGAGAATTGATGAGTCATTGTCAAAGACAGTCATTATGAGTCTTAGCATCATGAATTCATTCATAGCGTCAAGATCAGTACATCCAAAGTCATTCAAATTCATCCAAAGTCATTGAAACTCATCCAGTGTTATCACCTGTCATAGTCATAGTCATAGAAATAGTCGGTCATTGTCATAATCTCGTTCCATAGTCATAGAAATAGTCGGTCATTGTCATAATCTCGTTCCATAGTCATAGAAATAGTCGGTCATTTACATGATTAGTCATTTCCATAGTCATGGTCATAAATAGTCCAAGTCCTAATCAACCAATTCTATAGTCATAGTCATAATTAATCATAGTCATAATCAATCATAGTAATGGTCGGTCACAGTCGGTATAGTCAGTCATTTTCAGTACAATAGGGTCACATTAAGTAATAGTCTGCAGAGTCAGTCATTGTCGGTATAGTCAAAGTGAGGGAATGAATAAACGTCGGGTATCAAAATATAATTGAATGGGTTATTGTCAGTCAGTCAGTGATTTTGATGTGTGTCAAAAGTGTCAAGTTATTGAGTATCAAAATCACTTGGGTCATAGTCAGTCAATCATTCACGCAGCATATCTATTCCAACGCATAGAGAGCCACGAATAAGACATGAGTATTCATAGAGAACAGAATAACACACGAGTAAGCTTAAAAGTTTTAGAACTCATAAATCAATGTCAAATAGAGCTCAGTCCAGATTAATAGAGGGGAAATGAACTCTATGGTTATGAGCACTTTAATTGCAATGAACACTTTAATTGCAATGAACAATTTAAGGGGAAACGAACACTTTAAGTGCAATGAACACTTTAAAGGGGAATGAATGTTCTCGAAGAAAATATCCATAGCATGGTAAGGGATTCCCAAAATAGTATTCAATGATTCATAAAATTGTTGCGCCCAAAGTAATAGAAATCGGACCAAATCAAAGGCTCAACGGCTTAAAACCGGAGGCAAACCGAAGAAAACAGCAATTGAATGGTAATTGAATGTTAAGTGATATGATTTGTGTTTCAAGTTCAAAGTTGTTCATCTCGGTAGTTTTCCTGTATATTCAGCGCACATTGAAGGGTGAATACCATGGGTAGTAGGGGTAGACATGACGTCATGGACGTGGCTCATGGAAGTAGGTGGAAAAACATAGTGATAATTGTATGCCGGTCTTCTGATGGTCGTGGTGGGGGACTGAATCATTAGGGAAGTCAATTCATGGTTTATGCCAGCTGATCAGATACCAACTTTGAGACATAGAAGAGACTCTGATACATAGCAGAGAGTCAGGATGGACATATACAAGCGCTGGATTAGACAAAGACAATTGGACAATTAGAAACGGATGACTAGACAATTATCTAAATGGATAATAGGACAATTGGATAGGCAAGTAGACAAATGCAACCATAGAGGGTTGGACAGTTGGACAGAAACAGCAATCATATTATAGACATAGACAATTGGGCAAGTGGTTAATTAAAGAAAACGGACAATGATTAAACAGTTGGAAAGTTGGACAGTTGGACAGTTGGACAGTTGGACAGTTGGACAGTTGGACAGTTGGACAGTTGGACAGTTGGACAGTTGGACAGTTGGAAAGTTGGACAGTTGGACAGTTGGACAGTTGGACAGTTGGACAGTTGGACAGTTGGACAGTTGGACAGTTGGACAGTTGGACAGTTGGACAGTCGCACAAGTACCGTTAGACAATCGGACAGTTGGACAAATAGGCATGGACATCGACAATTAGACAGGTGGAATGTACCATTAGAAAATTAGACAGTGGTACAAATAGGCATAGACAACTAGACAAGTACCATTAAATAGTGGCACATTTGCCATTAGACAATCGGACAAATAGGCGTAGACATATGGATAATTAGACATTTGGACAATTTGTAGGCAAATGGATAGTTAGACAAGGAAACAATTGTAGGCAAATGGTTAATTAGACAAATGATAGTTGGACAAGCGGACAATTAGGTATAGAAAATGGACAATTAGACGTAGACATGAACATAGACAGGACAGAGATAAGATGACTGGGGAAAAAATCATAGCTCTTTCATAAATAGGGTCACGTGACGGCCCGGTCAACCCGGAGCATAATTGCTGTTATATACACTCCTGAAACTCCCATCATACATACTTTTAAGTTTCATATCAGTCACACGTTCTGTTTTGGTGTTTCTTACATCGTAGACCCGCACATGAAACGTAAATGAAACTCACTTGAACCGCACCAGGTGTACGGGTCTTTTGTTGAGGTGGTGTACGGGTTTAAACTTACATCAAACGCGTTCTCTATTGAGATTCGCACCATCAATTCCACACATAAAGCACCTAAGAAAACAGACACTTTTGTCTTTACTTTGCAATTTTTTCCTGAATTTTTCCAGTGACATCTTGGGGTCCTGCAGATAAGCTTTTTTAGCAATCCTATATACAGGCCTTGTTTATTCCATTCCCATCCAACAAACAAGAATTGGGTACCCCTGATCTGCACATTACTACCCACTCCCATATATCACAATTTTGGCTATCAATAGCTCAAAACAAATAGCCAAAAAGACAAGCGCTTGAAGGAAAGTCTACCATAAAAAATCTAGGTCTTTTTATTTGGAAAATCCTGCATATAATGACCTCCATCTCTAATCTCCCCCAAGTCTCTGAAAATCATTCAGATCGGGTATATGTGTCCCTTCCAGTCTATGTCTTGGCTCTACGAAAGCTTAAGCTTGGTATTATGCTTGTTACGGATTTTACGCCCAATTCGAGCCTGGTTTTCTACGAAAAAACGCTAAGTCGGCTTCCCTCACAGTTTTCCGTGGGTGGGAAACCCCTCCTGAAGTCACAGGTGTTTTCTATATCGGTTCTGGCGTCCCGGGTGGCTTCAGTATGGGATAGAATGGACCTGCACTTCAGGTTGAGCAGCTACGATAAGTGTGATGACCAAAAATGTGATATCCTGCAGCTAGGCATCATAGCCATAGTTAATTTCCGGGTCCAGCAGTACCAGGGCATGGTGGAGGGCTTCTTGAGCCAGATAGTCACGTGCACCCGACGGGCCGATGCAAACAACCAGATCGCCGCCCGTATGCAGGACGTATCTTTCCATGCGTTTATGGGCCGTTTGGCGGGGTATATGAATGTGAGACTTTATGACGAAATGTCTCCATATTTTCCAATTGAACGGTTTATTGATAGGGACAAAATCGACCGGAATGTGCGGCAGAAATTAGACCTCCAAACTACTGACCTGCCGATAACGCAAAAGCACGTGACACAATCCGTTCCTCCGACCCAAGGGCTCCGAACGCAGCCTTTAGTCAAACAAAGGCTTACCGCAAGCGAAGCCTTTTACCAGCAGCAGGAGTCGCAGGTAATGGATGCCCCAACGGAAATCGAAGTGCTTGAAACCCGGGACCATCACACCCGTACACCAGACACCCGTACATCAGGAACATTTACATCGGAATCCTCCATACCAGACTCCCTGGGACATTCCAGACAAAGTGGTCAGCGTCAGGTGGTTGCGACTCAAATGCCCGCAAAAGCATTGAAAAAAAGGGAAACCCTTGAACCTGTATATAATCGCCAGTTCAGTGTTCATCGGGTACACACATTAGCAGCGGCGCAAATCCAGCAGCTCCAAATAGAAGAGATCCAAAAGAACACCATGTTTGAGTTCAGTGCCGCACTAACCGAAATCTACCCAAGTCCCGAAAACCTCTTTGTCAAGCCGTTCGGAAAAACCATCCGCATATCTCCGTTCACAGTGCGTCTCGGAGATAACCCAATCGAGCTCCACTCCGCCGACGAAGCGTGTCGTTTTTTTGGTGTTGACGAAATCGAAATCTTGATACACCATCTCACCGATTATTCGCACCAGCTCCATTCTTTACTAGGCCGTACGGTGAAGGTACGTGTGGAGAGACGAGGGTTAATGTTTGCCCAGGGCTTCGAACGGGCGTACTGGGGGTTCCAGAGCAGCATGCAGGATCTCCTAAAGTCCACTAACAAGTCATGAAAAAACGAAAATCAGCGAAGAAGAGTTATGGGGGATTCTGGTGATATATGGACTGGAAATTGACTGATTATGGACTGGATTGTATGTGAATAATGAGGTATTCAAACCAAGAAATCGTCAATGGGAAGTTTGGAATTGGACTCGTTTTCTGCCCTATGAAACACCAATCTGTGAAGACGTCTTTATACGCCTCCGGCAGCTGTCTGAAGAAGCTGAGGGGAATGCCTCGTGTCTTGTTGGATGGAGTGAGCAGCATCATGAGGGATTCTCGGGACCGCTTGGTACTCGTTTAGTAGTGCTTCAGGATCTGCTTTGGTTACAATGTCGAGGCTGGCCCTGTGGCCAAACTATAGGTGACTCAAAGTGACCAGGTTGAATTGGTCTGTACTGACAAAGATTATGGAGTGGTCTGTACTGATGAAGGTTATGAATAGGCTAGCTGGAGTTTGGTGTGATTCATTATCGGTTGACTCGGATTAGAGACTGAGTTTCGATTGTGAGGTGAAATAGATACCTAGGAAATGTCTGGGAGTTGAATTTGAACTGACTTCAAGGGCTGACTGAGTGATCTATCACAAAATATGGCTTTGTTATGAGCTAACTGAGTTACTGCAGATTGACCATGGATGTGGATCCTAGTATTGCTATTGATATGGATCTTGGTCCTGATTTGGATATGAACTTGTGTGACTATAGACCGATTACGGAATGGCTGATTTTCTACTGATTATACAATGGCTGTTTTTCTAGTGGTTATGGAATGGCTGATTTTCGACTAATTATGGACTGTTTATGGATTGAACAAGGAGACGTTTATGGGTGACTATGGATATGGATGAATTATGGAGTTACTATGGGTTGACTGAAATTATGAGTGACTCTGGACTGATTTGGCTACAATTGTGAGTGAATCTGCACTTAATTATCTAGGTTATGGATTTGAACTGATAATGGGTGACTCTGGGCTGACTATGATAAGATTATGGCTGATTATGGACTACCTATGGATTTTGGAGCAAGAGATTGACTACGACGTGACTGTGGATATGAATATAGTTCACTGTCTGTCTATGGAGGAAGATAAAGTTATTACAACTGGCTATAGATGTGGATATGACAGTTTTCACGTGGATCTGGATACGAGAGATCATGAACTGACTAAAAAGTGACTAACATCTGCTATGGACTTACTATAAAGTGACTAACATCTGCTATGGACTGACTATAAAGTGACTAACATCTGCTATGGACTGACTATAAAGTGACTAACATCTGCTATGGACTTAATATGGCCTGGATAATTATGGTGATTCTAGGACTTGATGACTTGTCTACGATCTATCTATGGCTGACTATACGTGGTAACGGGTGGCTGTTTGAACTACCATGGGTAGAAACACTACTCATAGAGGTATTTTTCCTACAAATGCCAATGACTCATCCACCATAATTCGTGGCACGGACGCATCCAATTAGACATACTCCACAGTCTAACAGTGGCCATGGACAAGAGAATATCAGCGGACCATGATATGTACACCTGATGACTCATAACTGCTTAACATGGTCTAGTACACTGCAGTCTACGATAAGCTAGTATATTCTACTATAGTCTAGTCTAGCATAGCAGTGTGGTGACTACTGTTGAACATGTGAGTTTTCCTGACCAGTGTACACAGGAATCTCTTACCTCCAGTACAGCCGAATTGGATAAAGGGACAAGTCTCATCAGGTATCGAGGAATGAATATGTGCAGACGGATAATAGAAACAGGATCTTGGCATCAGGAGTCATCAGGTCTTCAGACAAGGGATTACAAGTCCGGTACAAGAGAACGAAATTCAAGGTGAAAACTAAATTCAAGGTGAGAGAACGGAATTCAAAGTGAGAACGAAATTCAAGGTGAAAACTAAATTCAAGGTGAGAGAACGGAATTCAAGGTGACGTGGTCTATAGAGAGGGGATCTCGTTCATTTGAAAAGTACCCCTATAGACCACAAGACAGATATTCAGGTCTACATAAGTTGCACAAGTCAAGAAGACAACAGAGACGAATGTGCACTACTGTACCAGAACTGTTAACACTCATCACAAGAAAACTCATCGGAGAAACAAACTCATCGGAGAAACCAGATAAGTGATTCAGTCTATGCCAGACTTTATGGTAACTCTCAACAAGTACATTTTAGTCTGGTATACTAGAGGATGGTCTGGTAAAGAAGTGGTAGGTTGGAAACGAAATAGCCTATGCGTCTTTTATCTACTCCAATTGAGCCTTTTGGATTATGCAGGGCTTAGGGGTACTTCGAAAGGAGTAATGTGACTAACTACCGGTTTCCTGCATATATCACCGCAACCCACACAATATTTCCTTTTTGGGTAATATTCTGCACCATGCCTACTTCAAATCCCGGTCCGTGGGACCAGGTGCGGTCAAATGTCGAGATCTAGCCAACGCGTTGCTGAAGAGATATGATTGGAATATGCTACATTATGGTGAAAAGTGCACGAAAATCGGAGTCGTGCGGTACCCAATTCCCAAATTCCCCCAATACCCCTTCCAGCTTCTATGCCAGCCATTTTTTCCAAGTCTACGGATACGTGGCTCTGGATGTGGTTAGGGGTAGTGAGTGTGGCAACTGCTTATGGTGGTACCTGACACATGCACGAGGTGCAGGATGACAGGAGTCGAAATTGCCCGATCCGGTAAATCAGCGGTGACGAAGTCCGCAACGCGCATCAGGTGCATGCGGGGCTGTGCAATGGTTTAGTCCATGCCCACAGACCCATAAAAGACGGTAATTCCCAATATAAAAAAGGGGAATCACTAAGAATTCTCCTCTACGTCACGGGTGCATTTTTCAAAATCCAAACAAGACCCTTGGAGAACAAGTTATTCCTTGGAAAAACTTAACGAGATATACCCACACCTGCATATACGCCATGTTACTTTCTCTGGTTCGGATGGCCACCATTTTGGCTGCTTTTCAAGTGGCCACGTCTGCTCCCATAGCTGCCACCACTGATGCATCCAACGGAATCGAAGGTCTCCTTGCAGGACTCGGAGGTGCTGCAGACACCACTACAGCAGTTGCAGCCAATGGTGCAGCACCAGCAGCAGACGGTGCAGTGGCTACTGGGGTTCCAGGGGCTGCCGGAGCCGTTCCAGAAGCTTCTACTGCAATAGCAGGTGTTTCAGAAGCATCTAGTGCAGCAGACTCAGCACCAGAAGCAGGAGGTGCAGCCAGTGGAACAGGAGGTGCAGCCAATGCAGCAGCAGGTGGAGCCAATGCAGTGGGAGATGTACTGGTGGAGTCCCCAGCTTCTCCCACCGCAGGAGCACCAACTGCCACAAGCACGGATTCGGGTTTAGAGTCCATTCTTTCCCTTTTAGGAAGTGGATCCGACTCCGCCGATAGTTCCACCGATAGTTCCACCGAAAGTTCCACCGATTCCACCTCTTCCTCCAAAGCCTCCAGCTCCACATCTTCCTCCACCAATGGTGTGTCGGGAATCTGGAGCATAGTCGTTTCTTTGATCAAAGCCCTCGGCTCCAAGTTCGATATCTCCAGCGATGTCGTCGACAGTGCCGTGGAAGTGGTACAGGAGATCTCGGGTTCGGCCAATTGACTGGCGAAATGAGACCGGGAAAAGCATGAGGAATGGAAAGTAGAAGTGTATATTGCAAGTTTTTGAAAAAAAAAATGCCAGAATGGTTCCACAAGATGCAAACGGTTTAGGCTTTTATGTCTTGGAATATATTGATTTCTTATTTGTCCTGTATGTATATTCCTCTTTCAGCCTTTGGGGTCATAATCGTGAGTGTATCTTATGGACATTGGAAAGACACAGGAAAACAGAAATAGAGAAATCAGAGAAATCAGAGAAATCGGAAACAGGAAAATAGAAATAGAGAAAACGGGGAAATCAGAAACAGGAAATCACAGAAAACAGAAACACAGAAATAGAGAAATAGAAACAGACAAATCACAAAAAACAGAAGCCTTACTTGTATCTTTCACAATCGCGTCCAGCTGGCCAAGGTTCAATATACGAAGCCACAATCCAATTCTAAGGGTTCATTTCATCCTCAAAATCCAGAGGCTCGAATGGCGTTCATTACCGGATACTTTCAGTCGCTCACTAATCGCAAGTAAGCCTTTGCCTTTGCTCAATATCTCACTTTTCTCTGCTATATCAGTTAGTAGTGATAAGTATTTGATCACCGCCATTTTCCAGTCGTTTTTTTCCCTTTTTTTCTCTTTTTTTCTCTTTTTTTCTTTTTTTTTTCTTTTTTTTTTGTTAACAATAAAGATAGTCCGTCTTTTGGGCATTCATAGTCTGTCAGTCTGTCAGTCTGTCAGTCTGTCTGTCTGTCTGTCTGTCTGTCTGTCT
The DNA here is from genome assembly GCA_002374385.1 of Metschnikowia borealis. NCBI lineage: Eukaryota > Fungi > Ascomycota > Pichiomycetes > Serinales > Metschnikowiaceae > Metschnikowia > Metschnikowia borealis. The sequence goes on along the minus strand of NKZC01000088.1, from coordinate 18,887 downwards.
GTCTGTCTGTCTGTCTGTCTGTCTGTCTGTCTGTCTGTCTGTCTGTCTGTCTGTCTGTCTGTCTGTCTGTCTGTCTGTCTGTCTGTCTGTCTGTCTGTCTGTCTGTCTGTCTGTCAGTCTCATTGTCTTCTGACTCCACGAGACTCGTAAATATGTGTCACGAAGCGCAGTGAGACGGTCCATTTTTTGCACCAAATAGAGAAATAGAGAAATCAGAAATCAGAAATCAGAACTCAGAAATCAGAAATCAGAAATTAGAACTCAGAAATTAGAAATCAGAAATCAGAAATCAGAACTCAGAACTCATAACTCAGAACTCAAAAATCAGAAATCAGAAATCAGAACTCAGAAATCAGAACTCAGAACTGAGAAATCAGAAATCAGAAATCAGAAATCAAAATCAAAATCAAAATCAAAATCAGAAATCAGAAATCAGAAATCAGAATTCAGAACTCAGAAATCAGAGTAGGCTTAAACACCCCAAGATCAATCCACACTTCCGCTTGCAAGACCATCAGGCTTATACTAAGCATTTCAACAAATGTACAGTACTTTTCAAAAGGTTTCAAAACGCAATAGCAAAATTAAACAACCAATAATCCAAACCGTTTCGTACTTATGACTTAAAAATTGCCAAGGATCAAAATTTGGAAATATAAGGTTTATGTGGAGTCTCTTTTAAATATTAAAAGCAGTACCTTTTTGAATTCTTGGTTTGTTTAGTTTCCTGAAGTGGTTTGAAACATTTTGCTGCGCTGGTTTGAATAATATGAAAAAGACTGTACTCACTTATTTCACACAGTGATATCACACAGTGATGTCACACTAATTTCACCCTAATTTCACACTAGTTTCACACTAATTTCACCCTAATTTCACACTAGTTTCACACTAGTTTCACACTAGTTTCACACTAGTTTCACACTAATTCACTCACTGTGTTTTTCAAACCAATTCAAACCACACTAGCAAAATCAAAAATCAATGATTCATAGTTTCGTAACCCCTGACAGTAGTTGGATACAGGATATCAAGGAAACCGGTTCAGTTCCATCCGTTTTGACCCTTGGTTGGTACTGTAAGACTCCCAAATGTAGTGCATATGAGGCAAACCTCCAGATTTAATATTTCAGGAGATTGAATTCAAATGAAAGTTGGTGTGAAACATTATGCTATTTGGTTTCAACGACTGTGCAGAGGAGTATGAAACTTTTTGAATCATTGGTTTGTTTAATTTCGCTAGTTTGGTGCGAACCATTTTCCCGCGCTGCTTTGAATAGTTTCGAAAAACACTGTACTCCAAATCCACTAAAAAGACGTATTGGACTCTATCTCGCGGGCAAGGTGCAGTAGGGGAGATACAAGATTTCTGGCTAAGAAGCTGGTGATTTCCGGGGTTCGAATTTTTTGAGACTGATTCCTAAACAATTCAAACATCACTTAGGAATTCTTAGGACCATTAGCCTTTAGGCGCCATGTGTCCTGGGGATGATCTCGTTGCTCAGTGATGATAGTCTTGGTGACTTTCTGGTAACATCCTGGATAAGAGAGGGTCTCCTGATTTCCATGATATGAGAGGCTCTGATGGTTTTGAAGTTGTTAGTTCTGGTGATTTGTGGAGACTTTGTCCTTAGAATTTCTTAGAAATTGAAATTTTCAGAAATAACCACGAAATTGCCGTCAACATCACGCAAAGGGTCCCATTTCTCGAGGAACATTTTGATCTCAACGAAGGTCTCCGCCATGCCCTATGCGCCATAGTGGAGGCCTCGACATTGCCGCTTGATGACCTCGACATTGCCGCTTGATGACCTCGACATTGCCGCTTGATGACCTCGACATTGCCGCTTGATGACCTCGTTTTCAATCGGGCAACGGATGGTGCCCTATTGCTGACGTAATGCTTGGTATGGCAAGGGATTTCATTGGACGCTTTGAAAATAATCGTGAAACAAGCCAAAACGTTTCAGAATTCATACAATCGAGTACTGGACTCCGCATCGGGATCTGTACCTTCTTTCTTCCGCGACGACGCGAATGTGCGGATCCGTCGTTGGTTGAAGGCATACGTTGATGTACAGAACGTGACGACCCCCGACCTCATCCTTGAATTCGCAAAGAAAGTCTTACCTGCTTACCCACAATTGCATCTCAAAAACATCTGAGGGAGCCATACGCATGATCTGTGCCGGACGTGGTATATCACCGGATCTTAGAGCTCATCCAGAACACTGAGGATTAGGGGAGCCCACGATTTTGCAGGCATTCGCCCTATTTCTGAGACCAACGGTATTACCCCGGGCGTTGAAGTCATTGAATCAGCTAACAAAAATACTTCCCATTCACTCAACTAACAAAAATACTTCCCATTCAATCAGCTAACAAAAATACTTCCCATTCAATCAGCTAACAAAAATACTTCCCATTCGAGAAACTATCCTGATCACCTCAAGTTATTGATTAATTGGGCCGATGGAGTCTTAAAGAAGACCCAACAGGCAGGAGCATGTGAGAAGTGTTTCAGCCAGGAACACGACGTTCAGCAATGCCCGAAAATTGATGGAGATAGCGAAGATTTTGGAGGACAACAACGGCATGCTATTAATGATTGTCGGGGCAGTTCTCACATGTGCAGTTATATTCGGAAGTCATCCAAGACTTTGGCCTTTTAAGGTACAACTTACACATGCCTGTATATCAAGATACATACCAAACCATAAGTTGGAAGAAAGACCTACAGAAGGCCAGGCACGCTCTGAAGAGCTCCCATTTGCCACTTGTTCTTGAAGACACCATGGCTGTTGTGCTCCGGAAATGGCTGTACCTGCATCTAGCCAACCAGAGCTGGCCCAATGACTTGAAGCTCCAGTTCTTCCACTTCTCCTCAAACTAGTACTGCTTGGACTTTCCACTACGAGAAGTTCATGGTCGACTCCATTAAGAGGGGTTCACGCTTTGCTATATAGTGCTTGGACAGTGATAGACTCATACCAACCTTGATCTGGCTTCCCAATAGCTTTTCCAATGGGTCTACTAATAGCTTTTCCAATAGCTTTTCCAATAGCTTTTCCAATAGCTCTACCAAAGGCTCTACCAATAGCTCTACCAATAGCTTTTCCAATAGCTTTTCCAATAGCTTTTCCAATAGCTTTTCCAATAGCTTTTCCAATAGCTCTACCAATAGCTCTACCAATAGCTCTACCAAAAGCTCTACCAATAGCTCTACCAATAGCTTTTCCAATAGCGCTACCAATAGCTCTACCAATAGCTCTACCAATAGCTCTACCAATAGCGCTACCAATAGCCCAATACCATTAAATCGGATATGTAAATATCTGGATTTGCAAACATACCTGTTGTGGTATGTAGGTATGGTATACAGATATTTTTTGGAACACGTAGAAGATAGTGGGTTCCGAAAATAGCCGTATCGCAAAAAAATATTCATGGATAGTTTTTTTTTTCCATTGATGGATACGCAAGGAGTACGGCATTTCTGAATCCGTAAATCCACTCCTACTGTTCCCCAAACTCTACTCTACACTTAGTACTGCATACAGGAACAGGCTGAGAGTATCCCCAAAAAGAACAGTATCCCGGTTTCAAAAAGGAGGGGTCAACTTGGATTTGATTCGGGCATAACATTTCCCGGGTCGTGCGCGACCCAACAATTAACCTTATTCCCAACATTTCACCCAACCTTACCAAGCCCCGAGTCTATCACCTTCATGATATTTTAATTAAGGTTTCACCTCTTTATTGGACCCCCTTCGTACACCCTTTATACCCTACTCTATACCTATTACTCACCTTAATTACATACTGAAAACTAGCAGCGACTCGTACCAAAGTCTAATAGGCTCATAACCTAGAATTGGGTACCAAAGTCATAACCTAGAATCACATAATAAGTCCCTAACCAAATGAACAAACCTACAACCCCTCTTCTCCTTTTTCTACGGATTTAAAGCACAGCCGTGTCATGAAATGACTCTCCACGCACGCATGCGCACCTCGCCAAAATACCTGCAGATCCAATGCACCTCAGCAACTCATCAGCTTGAACACCTTTCCTTACCAAAAAAAAAACCCAAAAAAACACCCTTTCCTTCTGACACTTCCAACTACCATTTCATCTCTTTCTGGCCACCGCACTACCTATGTTTCTGGACATTTCGCCCCTCGTGGCCCGAGCTATGCTGGAAAACTCTTCAGAAAAGCACAACTGGCATAACTGGCAAACATGCAAAACCAACACCACGTGCAAAGTCTTGACCATCTTTGTTTTCACATGTGGCTGTCTCTTTTGGGCTTGGCTACTTTGTACGTTGTTTCGCTATGTGTTTTTGGGCTTCCCTGCTCGAGAAGCGTTCTTTTGCTTCACCAAAAAGCCTGTTCCACGGGAAAACCAACAACCTTTCCTGCCATACCAGCCCAACCCAAATTTGCCTTACCATCCTGCACCTTACCATCCTTCACCTTACCATCCTTCGCCTTACCTGCCACCTCAGCCATATTTTCCATCTCTGCTGCCTGCTCCTCCGGGGTACGACCGAAACTTGGATCCTTTTCGGCCTGAACAGAGCGAAGTGAGCATGGGCTCGCGTGTGCAGGAACCGTCTATTCCATTGAACAATATGGAGAATCAGTTTGAGGAAATGGATACGGGCCGGCCTGTTCAGCCTGCACGGAAGATAGCGGGAGGAAGTCCTACTGATTTGGGTGGTCAAGATCCCCGCAAGTTTTGATATATAGTGATTTTTGTCCTGCGCGCCAGGGCTCGTAACCATAGTAACTGAGTGCTCAAAACAATATCGATGGCCATGGACTGACTGTAGACTGACTGTAGACAGGCCGTAGACATGAACGAAGTCTCGATGACAACTGGAGTTTGGCTACACTGTAGTCGAAGTGGGTGCACCACTCGTGGGGGTATGTGCCGCGTGCTCATAACCATCCTCATATACAGTTACAGAAGAGTGAATTCAAGGGCAACAGATGTATAATTTTGGATTTGTGTTCCGTATTATTTGGTTACTGCTAACGTCATACTGCGTCTAGTTTGTATGAAGGCACTAGAACTTCCAGGAGTAAGCCGGCGTAAAAGAGGGGCCCAGGGCTCATAACCGTCGAGTCAAGCTTAACCCCTGACCTATAGAAAGTGCATTTACTATGAAAGTGCATTTACTATGAAAGTGCTATATATTTAGGATAAAAAGTTTTATATATAATTGGAGGTGAAGATGAAATTTCGGGCCCGCAAAAGCAGTAAATAGTCTACAGAACCCACTAGACCCGGATAACATGAACAGACGAGCCACAAATACTATACTTCAATAGAAGTCTTTATATCGGAGGGTGCTACTCCTCTTCCTTCGTTCCCAGGTTCCACTATCACTGTTCCACTACCACGTTCCACTACCACTGTTCCACTACCACTATTCCACTACCACTGTTCCAACACGCATCTCGCCTTCGTCTTCCGCCCGTGCAGACTCCAGAGGGAGTATTTCCGATCCATCGATACCTCTTCCTGTTCCGGCCGATACCTCTGCCTGTTCCGGCCGATACCTCTGCCTGTTCCGGCCGATACCTCTGCCTGTTCCGGCTGACTCTGTGCGTTACCCTGCTGGTCCGCATTTGATAGCCCTTTGTTCTGATACCTCACCAAGAGTGCTTGGGAAAATCCTACGAGCACTAGAATTGAGTATTTAGTGTCGGTGGATTCCTTTACGAGGCTTAGCCCAGGGTCAGTCCCAAACCATACCACTCATGAGTATGAGATGGTGAAACCACTGTTGAGTGAGATGGTGAAACCCCTGTTGAGTGAGATGGTGAGACCCCTGTTGAGTGAGATGGTGAAACCCCTGTTGAGTATGAGATGGTGAGACCCCTGTTGAGTATGAGATGGTGTGAATGTCAGTATTGAAGGAGACTTAATACTGCGCGCTAGGCTCCATGCACTTGGACGCATGTTATATGGCCGCGTCAGGGAGAATTCCTGATAAGGACTTTTCCCGGTCAATGTGAAACATTGCGAAGTTTCAAATCCTGTGGCAGGCTGTTTCAAGAAATCCCTCAAGGGTTACCCGACGCAGGCAGGAAGTATATAAGACTAGCAGGTTCGCCTGGTAAGATGAATCCTCAGCAACCCCTCTAAGGCATATTATAGTATTCAAATATCCAACTGATATAACTTTGTTTTATGAATGCCATTGTTTTATAAATGCCAAAGTCCTGCACGAGTTCTAACAGAGAGTAGCTCCGATCCTGCAGGGGTGGAGCCTTATCGAGGATCCATTCCTCATAGGGTACGGTCTCCCTAAGGTTGAATGTGTTCATCTTTTCATAGAACTCCTTAGAAGTATGTGAATATGAATATGAATGTGAATGAGAATGTGAATGAGAATGTGAATGTGAATGAGAATGTGAATGTGAATGTGAATGTGAATGTGAATGTGAATATGAATGAAAGGGCCCTGAGCAATCCTCTGTGAATCATCCCCCATTCTCTTTTGTTGAAGGGTATATAGCTTCTCCTTTGATATTTTAAGCAGTGGTTTGCATGTGAAAGAGAGAAATGAGGTTAAATTCCGAGCCATGTGATCAATTATAGAGTACAAAAAACACACTTGAACCGCGCTCATAACCAGCACCCCAGCCTAAACCTTCTTTCTTTCTCCAGACCAAATTCCTGAGACGGTGCCTAGCTCCTCTTACACGTTTCCCGTGTCAAGGTCCACAGCCCTTATGTCTTATTATGGAGTACATGTCCCATTCATCTCGGGCATGTACAAGCCTCGCTGGTCTACATACAACATATCAACGAAGTACCTTACCTCCGTCCATGCCTGGAACTCGTTGACAGTTTTCAATGCATCTTGATTAACGTCCACATGTTAGACACGGTCACAATTTAGACTGTTAAAATCTAGGGAGCTTGCAGATTAGGAAAGTTAATATCTTGAGAGGAAACTTTCGAGAGTGTGATAATCAGTCTACAGTCTACATCTACAGTCTACATCTACAGTCTACGTCTACAGTCTACAGTCTACAGTCTACATCTACAGTCTACAGTCTACATCTACAGTCTACAGTCTACATCTCCAGTCTACAGTATCTTTCAAAGAGATCCAAACCAGTGGGGCAAAACAATTTAGCAACGAGTACCTAGCACGTACGGAGGAAAGGTACTTCAGATATGTTTTAATCACGCCACTAAAAGACAATAGGGCTCTACATATTCTGAGCAATAGGGCTATAAGCCTTTGAACAATAAGGTTATACACACCTCGAACAATAAGGTTGTACACACCTCGAACAGTAAGGTTGTACACACCTCGAGCATAAGCCTGTGCAGGCCTTAGACAAACAAAAAGTATAAGAGGTGCGGTGCCCCCTCACATAGGATCTTGGTCTTGTAAGGTACAACTTACATATCGCTGTATATTAATATATACTAGAACAAAAGTTGAACCGATTCAACCACACTAGCAAAAATAAAAAACTAAAATTCCAACCGTTACGTAGTTATCACTTAAACATTGCTAAGTATGAAAGATTCGGAATCCACTGTTTATGTGGAGTCTCTATTAAATATGAAAAACTGTAACCTATTGAATTCTTGGTTGTTTAAGTTTCCTAATTTAGCTTGAAGCATTTTGCCGAGCCAGTCTGAATAGTTCTGAAAACGCTGTATATTGTGTACATAGTGTATTGAAAAGAAGATAACGCCAGATCCGCAACGACGGTTGCGGCACCAGGAGGACCTGTGATTAACCAGGGAGTAATATCCAGTGGATGACTCATATTATAAGATATTGACCTCATAGTCTCATCAAGATATGTAAACATTTCAGGGGAAGTGTTTGCTTCAGGGGAAGTGTTTCAGGACTAGGAGACAGAGAGTTGTCAGTGCTCATTGAAGTATTATCAATACGAGATCTTTTGGTGGGTCTGGTTCTTGGAGGCATCTTGGTATTCCTCCGGGCAGTTGATGTTCGATTCTATGCTAACAATAAATGGGGGCAAAGTCCCCTTTATATATTTGGAGATTCTTCCTTCATCACGGCATTCATTTTAACCACAATTGATTGCCGCAGAAAAACAGACGGCTGGCTAACCAGCAAGCCGTGGTTATCAGAGTGCGCTATTTTCATTGCTGGTTTGGAACATGTATATAGTCTACATATAGTCTACAGTGTACATAGTCTACAGTTTATATAGTGTATATAGTCTATAGTGTACATAGTCTACAGTGTACATAGTGTACATAGTCTTAGTCTACAGTGTACATAGTCTACAGTTTATATAGTGTATATAGTCTACAGTGTACATAGTCTACAGTGTATATAGTGTACATTGTCTTAGTCTGCAGTCCATTCAAGTTCTAAGCACCTCAACTGGAATAAAAAGCATAACTGGAGTTAGTATCGTAAGCTGACTTTACTCTAATGACCCAGGATCTTAGCAATAGCATTTTAGTACATGGTGGCTGGATTGGTATGACAAGATGTTCTAATATATTGCATACACAAAAGTGTGCTCTATTATACTCTTAATACTCTATTATACTCTTAATACTCTAGTGTACTCTTATACTCTTAATACTCTATTATACTCTAGTGTACTCTAGTGTACTCTAAATACTCTATTATACTCTTAATACTCTTAATACTCTAGTGTACTCTAGTGTACTCTAGTGTGCTCTATTATATTCTGGTGTACTCTATTATACTCTGGTGTGCTCTATTATACTCTATTATACTCTATTATACTCTAATATACTGTATTATACTGTATTATACTGTATTATACTGTATTATACTCTGTTAGATTCTGGTTACGTCCAGTACTCTGTTTTGTATGTTTATTCGCCGATGTATTCCCAATAGGTGGGAATCCGAGTACTTACATAGCTAACCTGTGAATACCATAGAAGTGGAGCATGGCGGTTAAACGCCATGTCACGAGGTAAGACGAAAGGATGAGTCCAAATCACCGGGTATGACGCCTTGGACGAGTCATTGGCATTCGTAGGCTCTAACAATACCTCTATGGGTAGTGTATTTACCCATGGTGGGTCTAACAACTCCAGTGTGCTCTATTATATTCTAGTGTACTCTAGTGTACTCTAGTGTACTCTTAATACTCTTAATACTCTTAATACTCTTAATACTCTTAATACTCTTAATACTCTTAATACTCTTAATACTCTTAATACGCTTAATACTCTTAATACTCTTAATACTCTATTATACTCTATCATACTCTCAATACTCGAGTGTACTAACGATAGTCTAACCATAGCATGAATTCCTGGGGCTCGATGTACTCGTAGTAAAAGTCTACAGCTCCTACATATTTGTTTGGCAAAGCAAGTTATTTTCAGCTCATAAGCATCCAAAACAACACTAAATGTTCCCCCACTGATTTCTCGTTTGACGTCTCTATTCCCCGATGGAACGGATAATTACCACTGTAGCTTTTCTGTGTGTCAAGTCCAAAGCCGACTTGAGGCCCAAAATGCATAACCTGCCCTAGCCATTTACAGGAGGAGGTCCCTCAATTCGATCCACGTTTCTCCAACCAACGCCTTGTCGGGGGTACCAAGGCTACTCCGACTCTCTGAATGACCTTTTGAATTTGCTTTTCCATAAACAACCTCAGAATGCTGTCCCTTCTCCACATACACACACTCCAAACAACCCCAGCCAAATCAGCACACCCTCTGCCACTCAGGGCCATAAAAGTAGTCCCTTGGACTCGAGTAATAAGACAGTACAGGACAATGTTTCAAGCAATCCTGCCAACCAGCATTTGTTCTATTCCAATTTCACTAATTTCTACTACAATAATCCTTATCAGCTGAACCATACCCTCGATATTCAGCTACATGCTTCTGCAGGACTTCTGAAGCATGATGATGAGTCGACTGGCTTTGTCGAGGGAGATGCCTGTCGGTGTACTTAACTGAGTCATAGTCGAAGTGCCAGCCACAAAATGTTTAGTACTCCAAGACGTCCAACCCCAGACGTGTGCTCACCAAATCTTCTGAACCCAAGTTGTACATACTTCTCAAGTCGTATGAGTTCACGTTCACGTTCTCTCAATTATGCGTCCAAAACAGTTATTGTGCATTGCTACTCTTGCAGCAGCCCTTTTTGGGATCTTGAGTTTCACCGAAACAGACTTTTTCGTTTGCTTGGGCTTGGGTTTGGCTTGCTTTTTGGGAGGTTCCTCGTCGCTATCCAAGGATCATTAAGAAATTACATTTATATTCTTTAGGACTGAACTAGCAAAAACATAATTTTTATTATTCAACCAAGTTTTTCTTTAGAACTTTCAACAACGGATCTCTTGGTTCTCGTATCGATGAAGAACGTAGCGAATTACGATAAGTATCATGAGTTGCAGACGTGAATCATTAATTTTTGAACGCACATTGCACTTGATCCAGCATCAAGTATGGGGGAGTGAGAGAGTATTTCTTCGGCCACCTCTTTTTGGTACCGGCTTTTATACCTCAAATAAAAAGACATTTTTTTCCTCACTGTCCCAAGACTACCCGCTGAACTTAAGCATATCAATAAGCGGAGGAAAAGAAACCAACAGGGATTACCTCAGTAACGGCGAGCGAAGCGGTAAAAGCTCAAATTTGAAATCTTCGGAATTGTAATAAGATGGATAAAATTTTTTTTTGGAGTCATACAGAAAAACAAGAAGGTATAGAGAAGTATAGAAGTTTAAAATTTAGAAGCAGAAGCAGAAGTAGAAGTAGAAGTAGAAGTAGAAGTAGAAGTAGAAGTAGAGATCGTCTTCATCGTAGAACGAGAGCTGCCTTTTTTGACCTCTCGACTGGGCCTGCTCCCACGAGAAGGTCTGGTCCTTGCGAAATCCATGTAGCCATGTAGCCATGTAAAATCCACGTAAAATCCATCCATGTGTCCATGTAGCCATGTAAAATCCACGTAAAATTCATGTAAAATCGAGTGAAATCCATGTTTAATATATGGAAATCCATGTTTAATGTATGGAAATCCATGTAGCCATGTGTCCATGTGTCCATGTAGCCATGTAAAATCCATGTAAAATCCATGTAACATCCATATTTAAAGATAGCCCAGAGGCCCCCACTAACTTCACTTTGAAGAACAGACAACTTTTTACAAATGACACATTGTCTCCGGGCACTGTGTGGTCGTAGTCTTCTTCCATGAGTTCTGCGTCGTAACTGGCGGATTGGTGGAACTCTCCATTGACTGAGTCGTCGTCCTCATCTTCGTCGTCGTCGTCGTCATCTTCATCGTCGTCGTCCTCATCTTCATCGTAGTCGTCCTCATTTTCATCGTCGTCGTCATCTTCATCGTCGTCGTCATCGTCATTTAAGGCTACGTCACTAAGTTCTTCGGAATCACTGGCCGTGACTGCAGGCACCGTGTCGGATTCGTCGTCGGTATATTGTGCTGCTCGTGGCATGTGGTGGTGAGTGTGTGCTTTGTCTGTATGTCTATGCTCGGATTCCTGGTCAGTATGCACCTTATATGCGTATAATATAGAGCCAGAGACCTCACTGGATGCAGAGTGGGGCGCTGGTACTACTGATGGGATTTGGTGATGATTTTGAAATAGTTGGCTTTTTATAAGGTTGTATTGGGGTATAAATTGAAGCGTTTTTTCCCCATTTTTTAGGCTGGTGAATTCATCATCTGAGTGTCTTGTTCATTTTGTAGGGGTGTGGTACATTATGAGACTTCTCACGAACAATGACTCTAGAGAGATATAAATTATAAATGAAGACTAAAAATTGAAATCCTGTCAAATCAAGAAACGAAGAATGAAACATAAAAGTAGAGCATTAAATTTGACCCCAGTGCTCTATACAGGGACCACGGAAAGTGGAAGGAGTGATGTCTATAGATTTAGAGAAGGAATGGATCAGTGTAAATGCCACTTTTATTTACTTTTAGTACACGTAGTCTTTAGTGTATAATGACCAGGTGGTGATTCTAGTGTCCAAAGCTATAATCCTGCACACAAGTGTACTTGATAGACCGTAAATATATGTAAAAAATTGAATTCTATACTTATAAATATTATAATTATATTGAATATTAACTTTAGTTATAGAACTGCTTGGGGTTTTCTTCATTAATCTTAATAATCTTAATCATTCCTTATATTCGGGATGGTTAAAATCATTTACTCTTCTTACCTGCCCTCAGAACCGTACGTGATAGTTTCCCATCATACGGCTCGCCAGAAAAAAAGATTCTAAGGAATAAATGTTTAAATAGTCTTCTAAAAATTAATTTAATTTAATTTAATTTAATCTAAAAAAATCTTTATATTTATATTTATATTTAAGACCGTCGGTGATAATATTCAGAATTAGATTTTTCTAATTCATAATTGCTTTTAACTGTATTTAAACCATATTTATCCACTAAGTTATGGTGATTGAACTCAATTAAATTATATTTAAATGATTCAAATTGAACAGAAAATATAGGGAAAAGAACCCCTAAATTACCAGTGGGAGTCGTAGAAAATGAAAATAAATATAAATATATAGCTAAATCATTTGATATATTTAAATTTATAATAAATTATATAAATAGATAAATAAGTATATAACTAATTTATATCTTTATTTCAATTCTTTTTTTTAAAATAAATGTTGATCGCCTGACTTATTCTTGTCGATAACGTTGAAACGTTTGAATAGAGTTTTGTCATTTATTCATGCGAATATGCAAAACATAATGGATAAACGTTTTTCAAATTTCCTGCTATACCATTTATAGATTTATTAGATACTATAAAGGCAGAAATACTGGAGATACATAAATCTCTTCATTGTATATTTGTCAAATGAGTTAAGTTCAGTAATCCTAACTTTTCTAAATTTTTTTATTTTACTTTATTATTTTTAACGTTGCTGTTTTTGACCTAAATTTACGAGCTAAAGTTAAAGCACAAGATTCCTTCAATAACCAACAGATGTTAGCTAAATTAGGAATACTCTGACAAACAGAATAATGATTATAAATAGATCTCAAAATTCTGCGCAAATTCTTTCTTTAATAAAAATATTAACAAAAATTAAAGAAGAATTGAATACAATAAATCAATTTAATATAAAATCAGAAAATTAATAATTCTTTTTCTATAGGTCAAAATTATGAATTTCACTTATTGAATTTTATTAAAAATTATTTTGAAGCTAATAATAAAATACAGAAGTTAATTTTAATTTCTGTGTGCTATTTAGTAGCTTTATTATTATGCTCTTACGTTCTTCGTCCCTGTTAATCTCAGTGAGACTTTTGTTCTTAAAATTCAATCTTCCGCTGAGATATGAATCATAAACGTCTTTATCCAGCTGCTGATTGTGTGTCACTTGTCGTCTGATCATGCCAGCTTTGTATATCTTTAACACCATTATGTACCAACTGTAAGTCGTCCATCCGTTGAATGAGTTGATTTCGATCCGTTGGTAGATCCTGGATGAGTTGTTGGATGGCACTTTCAGAGGCAACATACGAGGCTTATGGTTCTTCCAATTTAGACGTTCGACGTTTGAGTTCGTCCATTTCGCGTGTATGGACAGTCGTGCCTTTCGCAAGGGAATGCATGTTCTTAATGTCGAAGCCCGCTTTCTTGAGTAATTCCCGGAGTGCTTGATGTGGGTATTTCGTTCAACATGGCCTGCTCTTTGTCTGCCGAGATAATGGGTTCGACCAGTGCGTGCCCTTGGTTGACTTGTCGAGGAGATCTCTTGCGCTTTACCTCAGCTGACGAGGACAGTTTCGGTGTTCTTAGGGTAACGTTGGGGTCTTGCTTCGGTATGCTTCACCGTCTGCCTGATGATATCGACGGCGTTGTCAGTCTCACATGATATCAAATTTGTCGTTGAAGTTAATGTTGGTGGCTAGTAAGATTTTGATTGCTTCGCCAGGTTTAGTAAAGGAGTCTAGGGCAATAAGATTCGAGTGAACAGTTGGAACATGATACACCTTGGAGAGATGTATCGGGGGCAGATCGGGAACCGGAATAGTGAGTTGTCCGTAACCCAGGCAAGGCATTGGATGAGCATCAGCAGACCCAAAGGAATAGGAACCGTCAGAGACGTAATTCGTTAAGAGTGAGCCGTCATTCACCAAGTGAAAGGAACTGCCGGAGTCCATAAGGAACCTACAATGAGGATAGGTAGCTACACTGTTCATTGGAGTTATAGAATGAGAAGCTGAGTTCTCTGAGGAAACCCCACCTGCTGAAGTGATAGTGTTAACCTTTGCTGGTCCACCGGAGTTGTTCAGAGCCAGATTCTTAGAGGTAGACTTGGAAGATTTTGAGTACCTTTTAGTCTTATCACCAGAGTTGCCATGATTCTTAGACTTATTCAGAGCCGCATTCCGAGGAGCACCCCCCTTTGGGGTTAATCCCTTGTTAAAATTGTTTGATTCTGGAGCAACGCGATCAGGTGAAGCTTTGGAGTTCGATTCCCTTTTCAAGTTTCCACCCTTCAGTGACAATAAGCGGCGCAGCTTAAGATCAGCTATAAAATCGAACGTAGCAATACCGCCCCTTCGTATTGGGAAAATGATTCTGAATGTAGATGGCATGCTTGATGGCATACAATTCAAGCAATTCCCAGAGCAAATCATCTTGCGTTGCTTCAGTGAGGATAGAGACCGTCGAGCCATATTATACCGTTGGTCCGTTCTGCGGTACCCTTGAGAACAGGTGTATGAGACGGGATGTCTTTGCACACAATGTTGAATTGCAGCATTAATTCGGAGACTGGTAGGTCTTGATGTCGAGGATGGGGACTACATTCAGTGTTAGCAATATGTGTAGCCGAAGAGAGTAGGAAATGAGTGGTGGTAGATCTCTTGGGTTCAGGAACTTTTGGACAAGTGGTCAAGTGACAGAAATGGGCCAATGTATTTGACTGGCCAATGTATTTGACTGGCCAACCTCTAGACTCTCATTCAATAGAATTAACAAGTAAAATCAAGTTTGAGATCGACTAGTGAACAAAGATTGGAGAACCCCGTTAGAATCGGACAAAGCAAATACATAATCTTGACGCTGCATGGAAAACGTGGCTTTGTTATGCGGCCCAATATTTACAGAAATATGCTAACCAGTTACAATAAATTAGCTTTTTATAATGATTTCTGACCTCTCAAAAGTATGTTAAAATTATTATGGCACCTGGACCTTTGCCAGTATTCGAAACGGGTCTTAGTTTCTAACAACTTGGCAACTAATGGATTGTTTCCACGAACAATATGACTAACCGAAACTGTGGCATTCTAAGGTATTCTGAATGTCTATTATCTTCGTAGGAATTCACCGGTTCAATTATCTATTATTTTTTTGGAATTCACCGGTTCAAAAAATAATCAAAGGTTATTTATATGGTTTAAACTGAAATACCTCCTATTGATTTTTTTTCTTAGTTCAGCAATGGAAGTCCTTAAACCGTTGGAATTCAGGAGCTCGTTTGAATATTTGGCCTATGTTCAAAACCCAAATCGCTTGAAATGTGATGTTATTGCCCGAGTTATGTCCAGGTACATGTAGAAAGAAAACCATTTAGGTCCTAATAAGCTGGTGTAAACAGGATAACAAAGAAACAGGTTCAGTGCCGTCCGTTTTGACCCTTGATCGGTACTGCAAGACTCCCAAATGTGGTACATAAGAGTCCAACCTCCCGATTTAAGATTTCAGAATATTGAATTCTAATGAAAGTTGGTGTGAAACTTTATGCCATTTGGTTTCAACTGTGCGAAGGGGTACGACATTTTGAATTATTGGTTGTATTAGTTGCTAGTGTGGTTTGAAACATTTTACCGAGTTGGTTTGAATTGTTTTGAATGCTTTACTAGGGATATAATTTATACTAATGATATTACATACTGTGATTTCGTTATACTAGGGATATTACATACTGTGATTTCGTTATACTAGTGATATTACATACTGTGATTTCCTTATACTAGTGATATTACATACTGTGATTTCGTTATACTAGGGATATTATATACTGTGATTTCGTTATACTAGTGATATTACATACTGTGATTTCCTTATACTAGTGATATTACGTACTGTGATTTCGTTATACTAGTGATATTACATACTGTGATTTCCTTATACTAGTGATATTACATACTGTGATTTCCTTATACTAGTGATATTACATACTGTGTACTACATACTGTGTATTACATACTAGGTGTTAGATTCCAGTTTCGTCAGGTACTCTGTTTACTATGTTCATTCGCCAATGATTCCTGCCTCGGAGAAATCTGAGGTACTTAAATACTTTTAGAGAAAAAGGGCGTGCGACTTAGCACGAGAACAATAGCATTGAACACCGTCCCAAGATTGTTCGACATTGGGCCTTAGCGTCTTAATATTGTTCTGATACCTCACTGAAAGAATAGCTCCGATCCTGTTGGGGTGGAGCCTCGTTGAGGATCCATCCCTCATAGGGTATGGTGTCTATAGGGTTAAATCTGTTCACCTTTTCATAGAACTCCTTAGAAGATATCCCTTGCGTTACTTGAATCTAAGACATTACTGTAACAATATATATTCAATACCTAGTCTGTATAGAGAAGGTAGAATAACGGTCCTTAAAGAGAAAGAATATGGAAAATTCTTTCTCCTCGTATATAAAGGAAGAGGTCGTGCAAGTTCTAGAAATAGAGCTCAACCGTAAAACTGGGCACGCCCGGTTAGGGCAGCAGCGAAGGGAAATGAGGGCTTATGCCCTATTGGCATCAATGTTGCAATGGAGCCTTAAGTGCAGGGCACTTAAAGATATGTACGGCATACGCGCCTCATATCACAACAAATATGGCCATTGTTAGGATTAAACAGTGAGGGCTTAACATACCTCAATATGTGGGAATATCTATGGTGGATGTAACACCAGTGTAGTAATAATGAAGACAGCTCATTTCAAATCAAGTCTTTCAAAAAAGACCTTTGAATTGAAGAGTTTCATTGGTTCATTAAATTAATGTTTTATTGGTACATTAAATTAATTTTTTATTGGATCATTAATTAATAATTGCATAGGTAGACTTATATTTTTTCTAAGACGTGGTGAAGTGTGAATAAATGCGAATGGCTGCAAACGCGAATGACTGCGAAAGACTGCGAAGGACTGCGAGTGACTGGAATGACTGCGAACACTGGTAAAAAGCTCACCCACTAGAAATATAAGCTCCGGTTATTCTATAACACACCAAAAATAGATACCAATACTCAGTAATATTCAATCACCAATATTCAGTCACCAATACTCAATCACCAATACTCAGTCACCAATACTCAGTCACCAATATTAACGAGACCCTGTTATGTTGGATACATTTATGCCCTACTAGTACTTTGGTCGTCGATGGTTTCAAAGACAGGACCCAAATGGCTTATATAACTTTGAGAGAAACGTAGGTCTTAGATTTATCGAAAAAAGCTGTAATTAGCAATTTTTCGTAATATTCCAGCATCACGGCTGAGTGATTTATTGGGATAGGGAAATCGAAATGTAATGGTCACCAAGAGAGGTATTCGAGATCTAATTGAATGGGGATTTCTTTGGGTTGACGTGGAGTCAAAGCTAGATTAGGCCACTGCTTTTTATTACTTACTGGTGTAGAAAGTAGTGCAATAACCAATATCTAAGTCTTGCTCTACTACTCTACTCTCAACTTTCATGTATTACTCTAATCTACTACTGTACTACTCTACGAATAGTCCTACTACTCTACTACTCTAATACCGTACTATACTACTATACAGTGTGTTTCAAAACTATTCAAAGCAGTACGCCAAAATTTCAAACCACATTAGCAAAATTAAACAAACCAATACTTCAAAATGTTACTGTTTTCAATATTCAATAGAGATTCCACATAAACAGATGATTTAGAATTTTGATACTTAGCAAATTTTAAGTCATACTATGAAAATTTTGGAATATTGGTTATTTAATTGAGCTAGTGTGGTGAATCGTTTTGAAAATACTGTTTTCTACTACTCTACTGTTCTCTACTACTCTACTGTTCTCTACTACTCTACTACTCCACTACTCTACTGTTCTCTGGCATGGAAGGTCAGTCGCATGGAAGGTCAGGTGTGGGGGAGGTGAGAACCGAGGGTGGGGAGCGAGTGTACACCCGTGCACCAGGCTACCCCAAGCCAAAAAGGCCCAACGCAAACGGGTTTTTTTCCGGCAAAATCCGCTGAAAATGGGTTTGTAGAAATCCTGGAATTCCGGACATTCCAATGCTCTATTTTCAGAAAATTTTATAGGTTGTGTGAAGAAGAACGTCCATGGCCAAATGAGCTCCAACCAATTCCGACCAATTCCGACCTCCGAGCCCGCGAGCGCGCACTCACTGTGGGTGCGAAAGAGAGAGTAATGGGTATGGAGTGTATAATATAGACTAGAGATATTAGGTAATTAGTAGAGAGCGTACAGTAGTGAGAGGGAGGAAAGGACGAATAGTGTAGAGTAGAGCATAGAGTAGAGAGAGATAGAGTAGATAGAGATAGAGGGTGAGAGGGGCTTTCTACTGTTCTCTACTACTCTACTACTCTACTACTCTACTACTCTACTACTCTACTACTTTACTCTACTCTACCACTCTACTACTCTACCACTCTACTCTACTACTACTACTCTACTACTATTATTCTAATTGAAGTATTATCAATACGAGATCTTTTGGGGTCTGGTTCTTGGAGACCTCTTGGTATACCTCAGGCAGTTGATGTTCGATTCGATAAATCAATTGTTGCTACAATTGAATGCTCCTGAAAACTGATTGCGTTCTAACCCGCAAGCTGTGGGTATCAGA
>NKZC01000305.1:0-18496 GCA_002374385.1 Metschnikowia borealis | reverse complement strand
ATACGATAGATTTAGGGTAGAGCGCGGTGAGGGCACCCTTTCCCCAGGCCATGACGCAACCCTGTGGGATTGCGATCCGGACGACTTAGTGTAGTGTAGTGTAGTATAAATAGTATAGTGTAGTGTAGTATACATAGTGTAGTGTAGTATAGTATAAATAGTATAGTGTAGTGTAGTATAAATAGTATAATGTAGTGTAGTATAAATAGTATAGTGTAGTGTAGTATACATAGTATATATAGTCAATAGGTGTATATAGTACAGTATTTTTCAAGACGATTCAAACTATACTAGCAATATTCAGCAAACTAATAATTCAAAGCCTCGTACTTATGGCTTAGATATTTCTAACGCGCAACGATTCGAGATAGACTGTTTTTGTGAAGTTTCTATCGATTATTAAATACAGTAACGTTTTAAATTCTTGGTTTTTTTAAGTTTCCTAATGTGGTCTAAACCATTTTGACCCACTGGTTTGAATAGTTTTGAAAAACATTGTACAGAGTAGTACAGTAGAGTGTAGTAAAATATATATAGTATATTATTTATAGTACAGCGTACAGTACAGGGTGGTAAAATATATATAGTATATTGTTTATAGTACAGTATAGTATAGTACAGTAGTTCAGTACAGTATAGTACAGTAGTACAGTAGTACAGTACAGTATAGTACAGTAGTACAGTAGTACAGTAGTACAGTAGTACAGTAGTACAGTAGTACAGTACAGTAGTACAGTAGTACAGTAGTACAGTAGTACAGTAGTACAGTAGTACAGTACAGTATAGTACAGTAGTACAGTAGTACAGTACAGAATCGTACAGTAGTACAGTACAGAATCGTGCAGTAGTACAGTACAGTATAGTACAGTAGTACAGTACAGAATAGTACAGTAGTACAGTACACTATGTTAGACGTACCTTGGTAGACACACAATCAGAGGTCTTTCGAGCCTACCATAGACATGGAGTCATCGACTCACCATAACCAGTGACATGAATTTATGCACCTTTCTTCAATTTTCCGGCATTCAAAGGCTAGCTCTATAATCAACCGAATTTGCACTTACTGAGACTCATCAACGAGAGAATATACGCCAATTATTACAAATAGTCAATTATTACAAATAGTCAATTATTACAAATAGTCAATTATTACAAATAGTCAAGTATTACAAGTAGTCAATTATTACACATAGCCAATTATTACCGTAGCCAATTATTCCCGCAGCCAAGAAACACCATTCCTATAATATGCAGTTATAAGACCAGGTAGCTGAAATAATCCATGGGCGCCATTCCATAAACAAATGTGTTTGGAGATTCAAAATGGTGTATGAGTGTCAAAATAGAGCCATACCACAAACCGCCATTTCAGGCCAGGAAATATAAAAATAAATAAAATACAAAAACACTCTTCGGAATAAACACCAGATATTGCTTCTTCTGCGCTCAGTGTAAAGTTGCAGGGTAGACGGTGAATACGAGCAGCGACACTTCCTAGAAACTAGATCCGAGTTCAGACCTTTCAACATATTTCGATGTGTATACCGGGCAGTTTTACCGATATTTGGCCGTAAACACAAAGTAAACTTTAAAGTGATTCAGATTATTGACTATCGTCAAATGGAAAAACTCAAAACTTTCCAAAAAAAAATAGTCCAGATCACCCACTATTTACTCTGAAGTCCAGATCACCCACTATTTTTTCTGAAGTCCAGATCACCCACTATTCACTCTGAAGTCCAGATCACCCACTATTTTCTCTGAAGTCCAGATCACCCACTATTTATTCTGAAGTCCAGATCACCCACTATTCACTCTGAAGTCCAGATCACCCACTATTCACTCTGAAGTCCAGATCACCCACTATTCACCCTGAAGTCCTTACCAATCTAATCATTCGCTTTACCTCATAAAACTGTTTTCTGCTATCCTGAGGCAAAGTTCGGCAGAAACCAGCTACTAGATGGTTCGATTAGTCTTTCGCCCCTATACCCAGATTTGACGATCGATTTGCACGTCAGAACGGCCACAAGCTTCCACCATAGTTTCCTCTGGCTTCACCCTATCCAGGTATACTTCACCATCTTTCGGGTCCTAATAATTATGCTTCCTCTCCCGCCCTTTACGATAAAACAGGGGATTTGACCAATTGCTTCCATTGCGTATTTTGCTTGACAACTTGCTTCCTTTACGCATTTGGGCTTGGCTCATCCTTGCAAAATAGTTGGACTCCTTGGTCTGTGTTCCTAGAAGGGCGAGAAAAAGACTCTTGGGGATCCTTACTACGATTCCCTTTAAAATCTTCCCTCGCCTCCCTTCACCAGCAGAAAGGAAGATAGGAAACATTATTAAGGGTTTCAAACGGAAGTATTCAGTTATCAGTCTTTCTGAATGACATCTTTCATATCCGGAAACCTTGGGTTTTTGTTGTTTCACTCCCTTTCAAATTCTGTTCATCTTTCCATCACTGGGCTTGTTTGCTATCAGTCTCTCGCCAATATTCAGCTTTGGATGGGATTTACCACCAACTTTGAGCTCCTTTCCCAAAACACCGACTCTTTGGAATAAAATTTAAGTGCCAGTAGACGTAACCGGGGCCATCACCCTCTACGGCGTCATTTTCCAATGAACTTTTGTCACTTTTGTCACTTTTGTGTGGAGCAATTTTATGCACCAAATCGCAATTCGAAGCTTTCAAACTTGAGCTTTCACCGCTTCTCCAGCACTGTTCAGTACTCATTAATCATTCGATCTTTTCATTACTCATTCACCATTCGATGCTTTTCACTACTTCGTCACCACTCACCACATCACCATCATCGCTTTCCGAAGAAATTCATAAGTGAGGTCTGCTTTTTCCCGTCTTTTCCCGTTTTGGACTTGGAAACCTTGGCCACACTCGGTTTTGGCTTGGCTTTTTCCCGAACAGGTGCAGCTTTGGGCTCTGGCTTGGGCGTTTGCTTGTACAGCGTAAAGTAGCCTTCGTCGTCCACTATTGTTTCGGAAGCCACGGGCTCCACTGGATCCTCCTCGGTTGTTTTTATAGGCAACGCCAGAAGAATGGACTCTTCTTCAAATTCGTCCTCGGACTTTTCTTCTTTTTTGTCTGTACTATCTCCGTTATCTCCATCTTCCTTTTCGTCTTCTTCTTCATTTTGCTTGTTCTCGTGCTCTGGGGCAGATTCCTCGACGATGATTGGCTCATTTTTCTCAGGCAAACCGGCGGTTTCCAGTATATCATCATCGGAAAAGTCATCCATGAACAAATTCTGCAAATCGGCATGCGAGGGCTGGTTTTTGGGCGCTGCCTCCTCCACTAGCTCATGCGACTCTACATTGGACATCACCACGCGTTCCTTGGGCTGATTGGCCTCCAATTTTCGGGACTTATACTCGAATTTGGGCGTAGTTTGCGCTGGACGCTTGGCCGGAGTGCTTTTCTCGCTTTTTTCGCCTTTTCGGGAAACGTAATTGGAGAGAACCGATGCCTTGGGCTGTTGTTTGCGAGACTGGTAAACCAATTTGGGTTTTTCAGGTTTGTCCAGCTCTTTTTGGGGCGTTTTATCTGTCTTTCCTCTAGTTTCTGTCGCTATATCCGGTTTTCTCGTTTCTTTCTCCGGTTTTACAGCCCTAGAACCCACTCTTTTCACCGGAACAAGAGGAGGACCCCTTGTGACCCCCAAAACTTCAAGATCCGCGTTTATAGGGTGCTTCAACTCGTACAACGCGATTTCCTGCGGCGAAAACGAGTTTTTGGTCAAAGTAAGGCAGTAGATATGGATACAGTTGATGGAATCCACGTAAAGATGGCGGTTTTCCAGCAAATCCACCTCGGACTCGAAAAGTTTAAGCACAATTTGCCCTTTTCGAGTTCCCGACACGAGAAACGACGCCAGCACGCGTGACTTGTTCGCACCATAGTAGGCGGCAAGGATGAGCTTAGCCTTGGTCACGTGGATACAGAGTTCACGTGACAACCCGTGGTACGTCACGGGCTCAGTTTCTAGTTTCTGTGCTATATGTTGCACGTGTTCGGCGGATATATCCATGGTCATGGTGTACGCGTCTCAGACACGGAAGTTGGAGATGATCTCACGATGTGAGTTAGATGCAGGCATGTGTTAGATGCAGGCATATGTTAGATGCAGTCCGGGGGAAAAGAGGAAAACCCGTACACCCATGAGACCGCAGTCTTTCACGTGACTCTGGTCGTGTGCAGGCTCACCCCAATATAAGGACAAGCTCCCGCTATTTTATACCACCAAAAATATGTACACCACCAGAAGGACGACACACCAGAGCCACCAACATTAATTAGTATAGAGGTACTGATGTCTGCCGGGGGCCTGGATTGATTTCCACAGGAAGAATTATCGACGTCTACTTTAGGCCTCCAACTTTTAGGCTTTCAACTCTGAGGCCTCCAACTTTTAGGCCTCTAAAGCTTCTAGGGATGTACGGGTTTCGTGTTGAAGGAAACCCCCCCCTCCCCCTATTGCTAGGCCAACTTCGAAGAAAACGACCCCAAGGCAACATTCAAATGGGTCACCAAACCACTCCGGGATTTACAGCCCGCCGAGGTGTAAGTGGTCCCGGGGAATGGTCATATGACATACGAGACTATATGCATTGTTTTTCTCAGTGTGGTGTAGTAGAGTGGGAGTCTAGTATAGGAGTCGAATAGTGCCCTTTACTGGAGATATATTGGTGTGTGTATAGTATAGTTCTATAGTAGCTATTACGAGGAAGTGTACCATGGAGAAGTACACTATCCCAGTATAGTTATTAGAACCAAGTTCGGAAGAATACTCCCATTTAGGGCGTCAGCACACGTGCCCAGCTCAACATCTGGTCGACCAGTACAGGGCCTTACCATACACATAGGTAGTTTTCTACGCCTGGTGGATCTAACACCTCTTACATTTCCCATTTTTCCCTGGTCAAGCTCCTTCAAACAATTTCTCAGACGAGGATAATAATCGGGGCCAGATGATGTTAACGAGTACTTAGCATCTACGGAGTTGATGTACTTCGTAGAGGCGTTGGATGCGGTTGAGTGATGCACTATGTGCAGGTCACTAGTGGGTGAAAAGCTTTCACACCACTGGTATCACTAACCACCCCTGGCATCACTAACCACCACTGGCATCACTAACCACCGATGGTATTGGTACACTGGTATTGGTACGCTGGTATTGGTACGCTGGTATTGGTACGCTGGTATTGGTACGCTGGTATCACTTGGTACACTGCAGCCGAATTACATAACTAGTGGAGCTTAGTGATTTGGTCACTTAGTTGTGACTCAACGACTAAAGATGACTGCAGATGACTGCAAATGACTGCAAATGACTGCAAATGACTGTTCACATATGTTCATCTCAATAGCTAAATGATTGGCATTAATATGCATATTGAGAGCTAGTAAAACTAGCATACCAAGATACCTACCATTAAAGACTGGAGCAAATCCTGAACGGGATTAATGTTAAACAAACATAATGAGGGGCTCGTGATTTGGTGTCTATGCACGTGGGCATAAAGGTTATGACTAAAGGGATTTGAACCGTTCAAAAAATTACACCTAAACTAATGGCGTTTACCAATTTCGCCCGAATCATTTTACTCGGATGCAACTTGATTTGAACATGTGGACTTCTAATCTTAACAACTCAAGTCATACGCTTTAAACTACTCCGCCATCATTTTCCATTTTAAAAAAGGCTATAAGTGACATTATTAAGTGTATCCACGGCAACTATACACTTATTCCAGAAATGAATTCTTCTATGGATTTAATATTAACAATTGATTATTTGGTTTTGTCATATAGGAGATAGATTCTGTTTTCCATTGAACCAAGATTTGTCATTGTATAATCATTATTCATGGTTTTGAAAATAAATATCATGGTGTTTTATATTGATATAAAATACCTCTTGGAACCATTCCAACATACCTTTAAGGTCTGGAAAAAAACAAATTTACCATCTCAGTGATTGAGTTTCTTCCACCTCTTTCTGGGGTTTTTTTGGTGTTGAACTTGAGGAATCCGTACACCTGTGCCGCAATGGGAAAATTACGCTGAACAAAGAGGTGCATATATCTTGCAACTGCAACGAGAACTTGTCAAGTGTGTTCAAGAACATTACACGGACGCTCCTCAGAGATATAAAGACAGGACTTTAATGATTACCTCTTTAAAAGGAGCAAACAAACAAAGCTCTACTATCATCATTTGGTGACCAGTGCAACCATCAAAGATCTTGCTGGAACAAGAGATTGGGCTTTCTTTTGGACCAAGTTCAAGAAAACAACTTGGACTTATTATCCTTACGATTATGTCCAACTCGTTTATCTTGGCAATGACCTCCAACACATCTTCCCAACATCTAGTTGCCCTCTTTGTGGAATACCTTACTTCAGTGCCATTCTTGAAAAGGTCAAACACATTTTCTTGCCATTCCTGAGCAAGTGACTGCTTGGGAGGCTGCTATTCCTGACACTTTTGGCCACCACGCCAAGCCTATTCCCGGTGCCGTGGAGCTTGTCAAGTCTTTCGACGAATTCTCCAAAAACCAAACCGAGAACGGTCAACAAAGATGGGCCATCGTTACTTCGGGTATCCTTCCTTTGGCCACCAAGTGGTTGAAGTTGATGGACATTCGTAAACCCGACACCTTCATCACCGCCAAGAAGGTCACCAAGGGTAAGCCTCTCCTTCATCACCGCCGAGAAGGTCACCAAGGGTAAGCCTCACCTTCATCACCGCCGAGAAGGTCACCAAGGGTAAGCCTCTCCCCATGGGCTACCAGAACGCCAGAAACGCTTTGGGATACGAGCATGACTCCAAGAAGATCGCCGTCTTCGAGGACGCCCCTGCAGGTATCACCGCCGGTAAGGGAGCCGCGGCCATGATTGTGGGTATCTGCTCCACCTACTCTCCAGAGAAGGTTAGAGATGCCGGAGCCGACATTGTGGTGGACGACTTGATCTCGTTCAAGATTCTTGAATACAACAAGGAGACAGACGAGTTCAAGGTGCAGGTAACCCACTACCACTACGCCAACGACGAGTACTTGCAAAGGGTTTAATGGGATAGCATATTATAGATACAAGCAGATAAAGTTGGGATAACAGGAGGTTAAGGAAGTCGGGATAACAGGAGGTTAAGAAAGGACACTAAGAAAGTTAGGATAGGGTGAGCAGAGTTTATGGCGTGATAATACTGGCACGTGGCTGAAATTATCTGGCAAGATTGCAAAATGTCAAGAACTCCTTCAATTCAATACGGTGTTGGAAACCCTGGTTCTGATTTCAAAAAGCTTGATCTCTATTATTATTACATCAAGACTTTAATCACCTACAGAAAACCAACCAAACGCCGGATGGATATTGACATGACTGATGATTTGATTCCTTAAAAGCCTGATTTGATTCCTTAAAGGCCTGATTTGATTCCTTAAAGGCCTGGTTTGATTCCTTAAAGGCCTGATTTGATTCCTTAAAGGCCTGATTTGATTCCTTAATAGCCTGATTTGATTTCTTAAAGGCCTGATTTGATTCCTGAAAGGCCTGATTTGATTCCTTAAAAGCCTGATTTGATTCCTTAAAAGCCTGATTTGATTCCTTAAAGGCCTGATTTGATTCCTTAAAGGCCTGATTTGATTCCTTAAAGGCCTGATTTGATTCCTTAATAGCCTGATTCAACGCGCAAAAACATTTCTTACTTTAAACCGTTCTATCGACGACGTTTTTAGTTTGATCTTTTTAAAACGCGATTATAGACGGAGGTGTCAAAACTCACTGCGCGATCTTTCATTTCTCTAAACACTTCGGTGTTCTCTCGGAGTTTTTTGCACTTCTTTAAGGAGTTTTCTCCGAAACAAATTTATAGACTCATAGCCTATGAATAAAGATATATATATACCAGATAAAGCTTTTATGTTACCTCTAATAAAATTACATATAGAAAACTAAGGCCTCACTATTAGATTCTTGTTGAACGTTATGTACTAATTACTTTTTCTTTATTTTTTTTTGTGATGGTTCCTCACAAAGACGAACCAGTGGATTTGTATAGCTTTTGAAGAGAAACATGGCAGTGAAAACTCTTCCCCGGAATAATGGTAATGAATGTTCTGGCATCTTCAAAAAAGACCATCATTTTCAATATCATTTAATAATTTTGTTTTATTATTAAAGGTATAATATAAACGGTTATATAGTTGACAAATAGCTTGGAAGGCATTACGTCCGGGTCTAAATCCTCATGAATCTACGTCTCCTAATATTTCAAGATATGGTTCCATAACTGACTATGAGCTTTTCAAGGAGTACATGACAAACAAAGCGAAGATCAAGTTCAAGGATTTAAAGGGCGTTAGGGAATTCTGTGGGCTCCTTATAGAAAGAGTCAATGGGGGATTTAAGATACACCAGAAACCATTCATTCAGGACCTACTAAGCAAGTTCCAAGAATACGTGCCAAATAAGAGTCAGAGCGTTCCCATGAACGTCTACGAACGTGACAAAGAAAACAAACCATTGGATGGAAAATTATTGAAGGTCTATCAAGAACTACTCGGATCTTACAATTGGTTGGCGAATATTAGTCGTCCAGACATAGCATACAGCGTGAGCAAATTCGGATCTTATACCAAGGAAGGGACTGAAACAGATCTCATGCAGCTAAAGAAAATATTAGCCTATTTGAGGGATACACAAGACTGGTTCATCAGTTTTACAGTGAAAGACTATCCGGACAACAAGGTGAAGTTGTATGCATTCAGCGATGCGTCATTCGCCAGTGAAGAAAACCGAAAGTCTCGAACAGGATTCATGGTTTATGCCAATGGGACCCCGATATTCTGGAAATCAAAGAAACAGAGCTTGGTAACGACAACCACATTCGAAGCAGAATATATGGCATTAAGTGCGACAGTGAAAGAGATCATATGGATGGTCAACTTATTCGAAGAATTCGGGATAACGACTGTGGAGATACCTAAGATTTTGGAAGACAACAATGGAGTGGTATTAACGATCAATGGAGTGGTATTAACGATCAATGGAACGGGTAGCACACAAAGCAAAAACAAGCACGTGGGCATTAAGGAGAACCATGTTCAGGACAGAGTGAAAAGAGGTGAGGCAAACGTCGAATACATTTCTACAGAAGATAATATTGCTGACGCGCTCACAAAGCCTCTCCAGTCCAACGCTTTCCAGAGGCACTTGCAATTCCTAGGATTCGACAGCAACCATCATTTTCGGTCGATGACCACGGAACAGAACAACAACGAATCACGCAACTTAAGTGACGAGATTCAGGGGAGTGTCAACGAATACCTAGCGTGTAAGGAGGCAAGGTACTTCGCAGGTATGCAGGCAACTGAAAAGTATAAGAAGCGCTGTGGACCCGTTACATAGGACTTTGGTCTTGTAAGGTACAACTTACATATCCCTGTATATTAATATGTACTAAAACAAAAGTTGAAATAAGTAGCATTTGAATTCCACGATCTTTCATATTGGGTATATCTAAAGGACGTAATTTTCCGTTTTTTTCAGGTATGTATACCCTTAAGATCTTTTCTGATTCATATTCCTTTAATTTTAAGTTTTTTAAGGCTTTTAATATTTCAAATCTTAAGTCAATATTATTATTAAGTTGTAGTTCTCTTAAATCATTAAGGGATTTAAGTGGGTTTGCATCAATTAGTTTCAATTTTCTCCTACTTTCTAATACTTTATTTTTACCAAGGGCTGATTTTAATCACCTCCTGTAATTTTCTCTTGGGTTTAGATTTTCTATTCCCTTTCTCTTTATAGCTTGTTCGGTTTTACCTTTAGCAATAGCTACAATAGTTTTTGCTTTAGATATTACCTCCTTTAGTACTTCTAGTGCTGCTTTATCATTCTTAGCTACTTTTAAAACTTTTTTTAAACTTTTGTTATCTACACCTGAGGTGTAGGCTCCATTCGTTTCCATTAATAAATTTACAGATTCTATTTTATAAAGCAGACTTTCTAAGTTGGATTTAGCTTCTAGTAGTATTGGTTCTCATAATTTTTTATCTTTTATTTGGTTTCTATCTACTGTATTTGATATTCTCTAATTCGTTATCTTCTAGATTAAAATCAGAAGAAAATTGGTTGATCGTTTTGATAGCTAGTAAATAATTACTTACTTCTACATAATGATTTAACAATATACAGGGAGATGTAATTTGTCCCTTACAAGATCAAAGTGTTACGATGGGGCCACAGCACTTCTTATACTTTTCTGGCCATCTAAGGCCTGCCCAGCCTTATTGTTCAAAGTCTGTACCCCTAAAATGTAGCAATGGCCTGCATATAACATACTCACGATCTTAATATTGCATAAAATGGTAATAAATATCACTCTGGAACTCAATTTTATTTTACTACAAGTTTTATATTATCTAATATATCATCTTATAACAACTAATGTTTTTTTTATATTTCCTTTTTAAAAAGGTGTATTATCTTATAAAACATATTTGTATATATTCTGGCCCGCAGCTTGTAAAAGACTTAAATCATTTTATGATTTACATACGTCCTATATAAAATTTTATATGAAGTCCACACAATGAAAGTGTTTTATTAATCATAAATTAGTAGGAATTACAGATGCCAGCACCGTATATGTTCGGTACTCGTTGACAGCAATAGCCTGGCCGGAACTGCGGGCCACGGCCGGAATTGCCCAGCTACCGGACGTCCAAAAGTCCACCACCCAAACATTTCCGCTCAAAAATATACACTGTGACGTCCGGAATTCCAGGAATCCATCAAATATATTTTCACAAGACAAAAGCGGAAAAAAAAGGCCATTGCGTTGGGCCTTTTTGTGCTGAGGTCGCCTGGTGCACGGGTGTGGTTTGCACCCATTCTTTCTCAATTCCGAGGTCCCCACACCCCATTAAACATCTCGTGAGAAATACTCACCACAAATTCGTATGTGGCTTTGACAGAGAGTGATAATCCGACATATATACACTTCTAGGTGTGGTTGACTTTTCATAGCCTATGGTAATTGATACAACGGGATATATGATCAATCTATTGGGCCACCTCCTAAATATAATGTGAGACTTTGGGGTATACCTCTGAATCTTCACTTACCCGATGGCTACCCAAAGATGTAATCACTAGCAAAGAAGAACGTGCCCAAAAGATCTTGCCCAAAAGATCTTGCCCAAAACATCTTGCCCAAAAAATGTTGCCCAAAACATCTTGCCCAAAAAATGTTGCCCAAAAGATCTTGCCCAAAAGGTGTCTGCCGATCCGTATTTGTAGGCTAAATCACAAACCGGCTCGTTTGAGACTCATGTTGTTAGATTCTTGTTGGTACTCTATTTAATATGTTCATTTAGCGATATTTCTTCATGGGGATGAATTGCGCTACTGAAGTAGTTGACCCCAAGGTAACTCGTTAAATTGTGGTTTCAATGTGCATAGAAAGAACCCTCTGTACACTGCATCCTTGTACCTCAGATTCATCAATCCCCTCCTGGTTCCTCATACAATGATGATTTAGGAGGTAGACTGACGATATAGGGGATATAATGGTATAGGAGATATAATGATGGTATAGGAGATATGATGGTATAGGAGATATAATGATGGTATAGGAGGTACAATGATGGTATAGGAGGTTCAATGGAATGGTAGGATTGGAAAGCGTAGGCTTGAAATACTGAAATTAGCTAGAGCACTACCTATGAAGGATCTAACAATTATACTCTACTCTACTACTCTACTACTCTACTCTACTCTACTCTACGACTCTACTCTACTACTCTACTCTACTCTACTACTCTACTACTCTACTCTACTACTCTAGTGGTGCACTGTGCCGGAATAACTTTAATATCCTACACTATACCATACTATAATGTACATTGCACTATGCTAAAATATACCGAACATATCCTTAGTCTGGTTATACTCTTTCAGGGACCATAGCAGAACTCCAATTTGACCAAGAATACTTTTCTAAGGGTCGGAATCATTTTAAGGGGTCTCTTCCGCCCAATTATTACTAAAAAAAAACCTATTAAAGATGGGTTTCACCTCTAGTAATGTTCGGAGTGAAAAGATCATCTGCACCCGTGCACCATGCGATAGCTTGTATGCAGTATTTTGCACCCAACTCAAGCACATATTTTCTATATTTTCCATCAGACACAGGCCAAACCTGGCTAATATTTTCAGTTAGTCCTGCAGATTGAATATATCTCTGGCGGCTCCCTTTTTTTTTTGGGTTGAAGCCTGCATCGGGTCCACACTTACGTATATGGACATACCACAAACCACAAATCGAGCTTGCAGCACACAACACAAGGGAATCTGTGCATTGAAAGCCGATTGCATATTCCACATGGCCGTATTTATGTCCCATCTACTCATGGATCTGCCAAGGGGTGTTTTTCCGAAACCAGCTGCCCCAGTGTTTCTCCAATATGACACGGTTCTTTTGGCCGACCAAAAAAGAGTGTGCGGTGGCCTAAGTTTTCACATACGCCATGTGAGATTCTGGTTTTTTTTATTATTCTATTGGTTTTGTGCAACTCAAAAACATAAAGTGTATTTTTTTTTCTTTTGTGATCGGTCGTACCAGAAGCGAGTTTGTAGTCGGCTGGTGCCATATATAAGCCGCGTTCTTCCCCAGTTTCAACCTCACTCCAACTCACTCCACCGACTCAGACTCAACTGAACTCAGCTCATCTCAGCTCAACTCAGACACTCAAAAAACAGACTCACTAATTTAAACTCTCCGACTCTGACTTTATTACTTGGACTCTCACACCAGACTCCGACTCTGACTTTATTACTTGGACTCTTTAACCTAGACTTTCAGACTCTATTTCCAATGCAAGCTCTTGACCCCGGTGACCAATTCCACCGGCTCTTCAACTGTGAAACTCCACTGGAGACCGACTTTTCTCCACTCTTGGCTCCCCACGGTCCTCTGGCTTTTCTGGCTTTCCTGACTGCGCTTGGCTCGACTCCTCGCCATCTTAGGGAGTGGAGACCCACCGAGTGGGCTCTTGATCTCAACAAGGACCCCAGGGCCAGTCCTTTGGGCTGGAGAACCGTGGAGCTCTCGCCCTTAGTCCAGGCCTTTTTGCCTGCCAAAATTAAGCCTGGAATCCCCAGCCCAGCCCTGGCAGAATGCACAGAGTCAGAAGACGCCATAGACGAGTCCCAGAGCTCATTTTTTGATGGTGGGGACTCTCAAAACTCATCTTTTGATGGCTGGGACTCTACAAACTCATCTTTTGATATGAGCACTTTGTCCAGCACCTTAGGTTTCTCGCAAGCCAAGAAGCTGCACTCAAGGACCCAATCGCGGTTCCACTCGACTTTCCAATCAATGATGCTGGACCTGGAACTGGAAGCGGAATCCAAACCGCCTCCAAAAGGCAACTTGCTTACGCAACTGACCATGGACTATCTTTTTGCAGGCTCTGTTCCGTGCGATGCAGAAGCCATTGGAGATTTCATTGGAGAATCCATTTGGGAAACCATTTGGGAAAATGATATTAATGGGGAAACCAAGCACCAGGCTCATGCACTGCCTTGGGACACGCCAAAGTCCCAACCCAAACTCTGGGACCCTTTTGAAGGGGCGGACTCGACTTTCAGGCCGGCTTGGGGTTTTGTGGACCCCGAACTGACCGAGACTGGTGAAACCTCAAACTAACGGTATTATATATATGATTAATAAGAAAAAATGAAAGAAATGGAAGTCTGTATTTCCACATAGTAAGCTCAGATACCACATTTAGTACTCAATTCATGTCAACGAGTACCCAGCATGTACGGAGGAAAGGTACTTTGTGAATGTGTTGTGTATATGCCACTGAAAGGCAATATGACTGTACTAATTTGAACAATAAGACTTGCAGACCTGAACAGTATAACTGTACTAATTTGAACAATAAGATTTTCAGACCTTGAACAATATGATTGTACTAATTTAAACAGTAAGACTTGCAGACCTTGAACAATGAAACTGTACTAATTTGAACAATATAACTGTACTAATTTGAACAATAAAACTGTGCAGACCTTAGAAGAACAAAAAGTATAAGAGGTGCTATGGTAGAGCTGAACGACTGAATCGGACCATCCAGGACAAAACCAGAACACTTCTCATTCTGGGCTCAGTGCCGGTCTATTTTTGGCCTGAAGCTGTTCGCTTGGCCGTTCTCTTGCTCAATCAGACGCCTAAAGCCATTTTGAATTTTCAAACACCTAGTCGATTATGAAATGGTACTGATGGTTTTGCTCCCCATCTTCTCCATCCTTTTGGCTGCAAAGCCATAGTTATGCTTCCAACGGAACAACAGACGAACAAGTTTACTCAACGTCTGGTGATTTGTGCATATCTTGGACCTAGTCCTAATTGTGGTGGTCACCGGTTCTTTACCTATGATCCCTCCCAGGTGTTTGACTCGTCACCGGTTCTTTACCTATGATCCCTCCCAGGTGTTTGACTCGTCACAGGTTACTTCTGTTGACAATGAATACTACTTTCGTCAATATGAGTTTGCGCCGAGTGATCTTGCAATCTTACGCAAATCGGGACTTGAAATTCCAGGTGGCATAAGACCACCTCCTGCAAACAAGCGTTTTGATGCTCGAACAGCGTTTTTATGCTCGAGCAGCGTTTTGATGCTCGAACATCGAAACTAATCTCCGATACGTTTGATTCATTGTTCCGTTATCCCACAAATTCCGGGAAATCTGTGGAGGGACAGGCGGTTGTGCGTGGATGTTCGACTCAGCTTGAAGGCCCTAACAGGCTAGCTAATAATCCCGTCTCCTACCGTCACTAAAAGAAAAAAAGGAATCAGACTGCGCTGTCACAGACCCTGAAGCCTCACTTGCACACTCCACTGTCCTGCTGGATCCACAGGTTGTGAACAAGTCAGCTGAGTGTAATGGCCTGAGTTCTGCAGGGGACTCTACGCCAACGGCCTGAGTTCTGCAGGGGACTCTACGCCAACGGCCTGAGTTCTGCAGGGGACTCTACGCCAACCTTCAAACGCCGAAAGCGACTGCTGCCGCATTCAGCACCCACTCAGCCGCAACCACCTGATCTGATGGTATCCTTGGTGGCCTACAAAAACGGTGGTGGTACCCTCGAGTCTGCGTTTGGCCAAACGCATTCTACAGAGTTCCATACCCTTGACAGGTCTCTAAAAGGTGTCTTACCGACTACCACTGCTATTCTTAGCTCTCGAGGGAGAATGGCTGAATATCCTTTTGCTGCAATTCAATAGAATTACACCTGCCATTCAAAAGAATTACACTGTCAGACTTGGACTGACTCAGGGTTACGTTTATCGTTCCTTAGAGGATATCATCCCGGATGTTAGAGAGCCACAGAATATCAATGTTGATTCTCCTAGAAGCTTTCCCAGGGAAGCTCCCACCACAGGGCATTTTTTGGTGTCACTGGTGGGAGCACGTACCGACTCTCCACACCAAATTCCCAAATCTTATGCTGAGGCACAGAGGTCAGACGACTGGATCTTCCAAGTGAAAAGAACTGCTGGAGTCCATAAGGAACCTACAATGAGGATAGGTAGGAAACAATGAGACTGTACTAATTTGAACAATAAGACTTGCAGACTTGAACAATATAACTGTACTAATTTGAACAGTAAGACTTTCAGACCTTGAACAATATAATTGTACTAATTTGAACAATAAAACTTGCAGACCTGAACAATATAACT
The DNA here is from genome assembly GCA_002374385.1 of Metschnikowia borealis. Lineage (NCBI taxonomy): Eukaryota > Fungi > Ascomycota > Pichiomycetes > Serinales > Metschnikowiaceae > Metschnikowia > Metschnikowia borealis. The sequence continues at coordinate 2,711 of NKZC01000305.1, read as the reverse complement.
GTACTAATTTGAACAATAAAACTTGCAGACCTTAGAAGAACAATAAGTAAAAGAGGTGCGGTGGCCTCGTCATATCAAACTTGGTCTTGCAAGGTACAACTTACAAATCTCTGTATATCAATATATACTAAAACAAAAGTTGAAACTAGAACATATGTGATTCACAGCAATACATAGACGTATTAGTACGTAGATGCCTTTCAAGAGAATGCAATATGAACGTTTGGACTGGTTGAACGTTTGGACTGGTTGAACGTTTGGACTGGTTGAACGAGAACGGAACTCCTCATTTCCCTCATTCTTGTCACTGGTTTTACTTAGTTCTCTTCAACTTAGCTTCACTATACAGTATGGTGAATTAGTTTTCTCTCGAGTCTATCTCTAATAAGCACGTTATCTCACCAACTTCATTGGAGAAAAAGTATTTGATTTGCCGAAGAGCATTAATAAATAGTAATTTATATAGTATATAGAGCTAATAGTGGTTAATAGCAGAGACTATAGAGTTATTGTGAAGTAGTGTACATGGTGTAGCATAGTGTTCTAGTATAGTCATGTTGGTATAGTATTGCACTGTAGTAGAATATAATAGTACCTTGTGAATCTTTACGTCTAATCGAAATTGCACTCGTTGATGATTCCTCATTTATTATCAAACCTTTATCTATAAGTTTATTTTTTATTTCTTTTAGTGGCATTTCAAAATTTATTCTCCCATTGTTTATTATATGGATTTTTAAATAAAATAACACTAAAATAATTTAAATTAAATTAAATTAAATAAAGCATTTCTTTTTATTTTAACCATTTTTGGTGAAATAGATCTTCTTATAATGTAAAAGTTCACGGAATTTTTACAAGGTAAATTGGTAATTAGTGTTTTTTCCTCACTAAGTTCTAGTAGTATTTGATCTTGAAGGAATCTTTTTATTTCTTCTTTTAGTTGCATTATTAACTTATGATATCCTTTTATACTTAGGACTCAATCATCTACATATCTTACGTATTTTTTTCTAATTCTAGTTATAATTATAGAGGGCAACTTGCTTCTTTCAGCTCTTCAATTTATTATGCCTTTAAGTATATTTTTATTTTTGATAGAAGATATTTATCTTGTAATCGACTAAGCTTTTTAGATATAGTTACCATTTTTGGGTTGGGTTAGCCTTTAAGATAAGATAAGATAAGATACGTTTTTCATATGAAGATTTATCTTCTATTATTGTACCAATATATTCGTCAAATATATATGCTGCAGGAGATCACTCCGTAGTACAGTGTTTTTCAAAAGTCTTCAAACCAGAGCTCCAAAAAGGTTCCAGCCACATTAGGAAACTTCCACAAATCAATAATTCAAAGAGTTCCTGATTTTAATATATATAGAAAATTCACATATACAATTTATTTCGAATCTTCGATGCTTAGCAATTTTTAAGTCATAAGTACGAACCTTTGAATTTGTTGTTTAATTTGGCAAGTGTAGTTTGAAACATTTTGTTGCGCTGGTTTGAATTGTTTTGAAAAATACTGTAACAGAGAACTGACTCGGAAATTAACTGGGCACGTGAGCGTAAACCCTGTGTGCGTACATTACTACCCATACAGAATCTGAACGTATTGTTCTATATACAGTGCTACAGTTCTATTCTACTGTTCTATTCCACTGTTTCATTCTACAGTTCTATTCTACAGTTCTATTCTGCTGTTTTATTCTACTGTTCTATTCCACTGTTCTAATCTACTGTTTCATTCCACTGTTCTAATCTACTGTTCAATTCTACTGTTCTAATCTACTGTTCAATTCTAACTTGACAATATCAGAAAACCTCGAAGCGTAGGGATTCGTGAAAACCAGACAGAGAATGCTTTACAAAGAACATCGTCAACAAACGCACGAAGAAAATGAGAAGGATCTTCATAGTACTCTATGTGGACGACTTACTAGTCGGAACAGAGACTGACGAAGACTATAGAAACTTCAAAGAGTACATGACAAGCATAGCAAAACTCAAAATCAAGGATCTCAAGGGAGTGAAAGAATTTTGTGGACTACTGAGAGGAAGTGAACGAAGGATTCAAAATACATCAAAACCATTCTTTAAGGAATTGCTCACCAAGTTTTAGGAATACATTCCGAATAAGAGCCAAAGCGTCCCAATGAACATTTACGAACATGACATAACAAACCATTAGACGAAAGAATGGTACGCGTATACTCTAATCTACTGTTCTTTTCTACTGTTTCATTCTACTGTTCTACTGTTTCTTTCTACTCTTCTTTTCTACTGTTTCATTCCACTGTTTCATTCCACTGTTTCATTCCACTGTTTCATTCCACTGTTTCATTCCACTGTTTCATTCTCTGTTCTATAGTCAATGCTAGTGCCAATATGGCTGATACAATTTTGATACACCAGTTCATCTGTGGTTAAGAACACCAATAGATATCTTGTAGAGAAGATAACGCCAGATCTGCAACGACGGTTGCGGCACCAGGAGAACCTGTGATTAACCAGGGAGTGATATCCAGTGGATGACTCATACTATAAGATATTGACCTCATAGTCTCATCAGGATATGTAAACACTTTAAGGGAAGTGTTTTCTTCAGGAGTAGGAGACAGGGAGTTGTCAGTGTTCATTGAAGTATTATCAATACGAGATCTTTTGGTGGGTCTGGTTCTTGGAGGCATCTTGGTATCCCTCCGGGCA